>JAYMTP010002079.1:0-21098 GCA_036897365.1 Geranium brycei
CTCAGTTGGTTAGAGCGTCGTGCTAATAACGCGAAGGTCGCAGGTTCGAGACCTGCATGGGCCATTTTTGACGTTTTGTTTGCTTCTATGCCCTCTGGAAAAAACAATCCTGCAGTTTAAGATATGGATCAATTTATGGTTTCTTTTTTGTCTGCATTTGGACAGGATATTTGCAAAACTCTTCTTCAAAGTTGAAAATGCTCATAAGAGTTTATTAGCTGCACACCAAAGCCACGCAAGTTACAGGTTACACTGCAATTTCTTTATAAGGTATTTTGGTCATAGCTTTGAGCTCAGATTTCATTATTAACTGATTCAGAAAGTGAGCATTACATGTTATTCACAGAACCCTCCACCTTTTAATATAACAATTGGAGTAATATAGATTGAACCGTCTCTTTCTGGTAATTTATTCTCTTGATTTAGACTTAGCACAAAGCATAAGAGATGAAAAAATAAAAAAGTGAGAACCTCGGGTCTATTGCTTGGAAGGCAATTATCCTATCCGTTGGACTACAAACACTTTTGTTGTTAGATTTGTCGTTCTGCATTGGTTCTGCAGCTAATCACAATCATAGTTTTAGGTTATATGATGGTTTGGACTGGTTTCAATGGTTTAATCAGTTCACAAGTATAACATGCTGGGCCCTAATTCCATTCCCCCAAAACATAATATCATGGTATAAATAAGTAAACTCCTTGTGGTGGTTTTACTAACATCGGAGTGTTTGATCAGATGGCAAAAATACTCAAACCCGATGGGTAACTCATAGACCCAATCCTATTGGTAGCGGGCGGGTAAGTAATTTGGGGTAACGGGACGGGTAATGGGGCAAACAAAAGCGGGTATCTAGTCGGGTCGGGGTGACCAGTACCCGCCCCGCCCCGGTGTATGTTCAAAAAAATATTGATATTATATTTATATTTGAAAGAAAACATTACCAATGCATTAATTCTAATTAGGCTTATCTAAAACAAATTATACCCTAGTTAGGAATTTCATTCTTTTGTTTCTCTATATATACTTTTCTGTTATGTTTGATTTTTCTCGCATACATTGTTCACTGATATCTCATAGTTGGTTTTGATTGCATAGCGATAAAACATCATGCACTAGGATTTGAAGACTTCAAACACGATATTTCAATAGTATGTTTGATATGATTTAGTGTTTGCTTTATATTTTACACATTATCATGAGATTCCACCTACTTTTTTTTTGACAAAAGGGTGCTTTGCTACACCATGTTTTATACATAAATATATATTGCTATTTGTATGTAAAATTAATTGAGTGATGATCATATAATGTAGAACGGGTTATAAGAGAAAATTGAATTAATAACTCATTTTGGGACGGGTTCGGGACTTGCATATTACCCGTACCCGTCAGGGCAAGTTTCGAGGCGAGTTAGAAAAGAAAAATATTGGGGAATGGGACGGGAACGGGGCAGGGGGGCTAATTTCAAGCGAGGTATGAGATTACTAGACTTGCCCCAAACCTGACCCAGTGCCATCCCTATTTATCACGATCGAGTTCAGAGTTTAATTAATGCATTGCTTGTGAAGTATATGATCATGTATACCTCAATTAACCTACATGTTTATTGGAAACCTGAAATCAATGTTCAAAAGAAAAACACATTGAATTACAATATTGATTTTAGAATATTATATTTTGCTGTAATCGCGTTGAGTATTGTTCAACAAATTGTTTATTGATGACTGATGAATATGAGCTTTTAACCTATAACCGTCACGAATTGAATTATAATCAAATTGTTCTAAGTCGTTTATCAATGTCGGGAATTGAGGGTTATACACTGAATAATTTTGAATAAGCCTACACATAAAAAAAGAAAAATTGGGGAAACCTTTCTCACTGTTCCATTCATCAAGGTGAAGTCATTCTCTTGCAGACATGATGAGTAATCAAATTATAACTATAAGAATGAAATGACTGAATGTGATATCTTCAAAAAGGACCACAGAGAACAAGCTTCATAGCCCAATTTTACTAGTAAAGATCAACTCCATGGAAATTTGCTCACCAAAACCCCTTAATTATTCAGCAGAAAGATGAAACACAAAAACACCCAAGACTATAGAGCCAATCAATTATCCCTCCAAATTCGAAGTTGAGGCACTTGCCATTTATCTCCCACAATCAGCCCAAATTTGACATGATATTACTCTGTGTCCTAAAAATCTCGTCCGATTAATCCTGTAATCTTATTAATTTTCGACTAATTGTTAATTACTTCACATAAGATTCTCTACACCCGACTAGCGTCTAGCGTTCTTTAGATCACTGATATCCACTAACTTAACGTACCTAAGCTTGAAAGGGGAGTTCAATTTCACCAGAAACCGACCACGGTTGGATCTTCACATAATAAGAACTTCTATCGTGAGAGCTTGAAAGTTTATCATTCTCCGATCAGTAGGCCCATTAGCTCAGTTGGTTAGAGCGTCGTGCTAATAACGCGAAGGTCGCAGGTTCGAGACCTGCATGGGCCAATTTGATGTACAATGCCTTTGTCAAATACTTCGATTTCAACGCTTATGCTTCATTTTTAATTTAGGTTTTTGAAATTAAACTAGAAGGGGAGTTTTTATTCTGTGTTACCGAGGACCTCGTTTCAAAAAAAAATGCTATCTTGGGGCTTTACGGGAACGCAAGGAATTAGATCAGGGGTATTATTATATAACACTCTTTATTTAATATCACATATTTACAAATCATTACATTTAACTTTACAATGAAAATTTTAATGAGATAAAAACCGAGTAAGTAACTAAGATAGCGATACCTCTTATTTTCATTCTTATTGTTTTCTTCTGGAGTTCATGAGTATAAATAACTTTCGACAAGACATTATTGAATCTATCTCTTTTGATGTACCCTCCTACAAAATGCATCGTGACTACCTTCTCGTAGTACAAAAATTTCTAAATAATTAAAGATTGTTGCAAGCAACATTTATTTTTCATAGCGCTAGGATATTACTGTCACATTACATGTAAATTATGTATCATGTATGGGAGCAAACTTTATGGGAATCTGAAATATATTTTGCATATGCAATCCAAGCAAGCCAACATTCTCTGTGAATTTTGAGTGTAATAATCTCACGTCTTTAGTTCCACAGAGATAACAAGATATATGGTTGATCTTGTGACAATTCCAATTGATTATCCATGAGATACTGGTTGAATATATGAAGTTAGATGAATCTTTTCAAGTGGTTGCGATAATTGGGAAGCTACCACCGAGCTGGAAAGAGTTCAAGAACTATCTAATGTATAAACGTAAGCAGATGTGTGTAGAGGACATGATTGTTAAATTTCGAATTGAGAAAGATAAAAAATGTGCCTCCAAAAAGTTCTTTAATACTGCCAGTCAATTTGTGGCCAGAGAAAACATGGTGGAGGTTCATAAGGATCCCAAAAAGGGTAAGAAACCTCAAACTGGGGCCTATAGGAGGAATTGCTAAGAAGCCTAAGTTTAATGGGAAGTGCTACAACTGCAACAAGAAATAACATGTGTCTTCCGAATGCATGATGTCGAAGAGGGTCAAACAAAATGAGGCTAACGACGTGAAACCCATAGAATAAGACATATCTGACATTGATGTGTGTGTTGTTATATCAAAGGTCAATATGGTTGACTCGAATCCAAGCGAATGGTTGCTCGACTCATGTGCTACACATCACGTCTCTTACAACAATGACTATTTCTTGAACTGGCTATGGAGAAAAGATGTACATGAGAAATTATGCTACTTTCAATATCAAGGGCATGTGATTCTGAAAATGATGTCATAAAAGGAGTTAAAGTTGCGAAATCTTCTCTATGTTCCTGACATTCGCAAAATTCTTGTATCGGAGTGCCTCCTAGATGCACACAGCCTCGAAATGGTCTTCGGTATTGAAAAATTTGTGTTGAGAAAATCCGGAATGTATGTGAGAATAGGCTATATTTCTAATGGGTTGTGGAAATTTAATGTATTTCTTGTAAGTCCAAAGTTATGAATATGAATAAGAACGACGCGTTTCCCGTTATATATCATTGAGTCATTTGTTCGTATAACATGTTAGACTTGGACATGTTAATAACGAACCGCTATATATATTAATAAAATTAAAACACATCCCTAAATTTCAAGAAAATAACTCATTTTTATTTATCAAAAGATAACTCTAAGGGATCTAACGGGATTAATAACAATCTTACAACAAAATAAGTC
Source organism: Geranium brycei (assembly GCA_036897365.1). NCBI lineage: Eukaryota > Viridiplantae > Streptophyta > Magnoliopsida > Geraniales > Geraniaceae > Geranium > Geranium brycei. The sequence continues at coordinate 4,251 of JAYMTP010002079.1, forward strand.
ATATGCACGAAAAGGTATTTCGAAGCTTGTTGTGTTTGGTATGTTGTGCGATTATTGGATTATGAGTGATATTTACTTAAAATATCATTCAATAATATTGGGAAACTATAATAACAAAGAGGACAAGTCACAATGCAAAGAAAACTTTGGAAGGAGGAGGGATGAGGCAGAGAAAGAGAGAGAAGATGCGAAGTAAGAGAAATGGCAGTCGGTGGATGAAATTAGGTTTATATATTATAATTATTTATAATAACGTGTTTAGGGTTTATTTGGTGATGAGGATCTTACACCGTTCAATCAATTGCATATGCAAATCGATTGTCTAAATCTGACGGATATCCATATATCCGATTCGATCGAAATGGATATATCTAAAAACGAACGAATACATGTATGGATACAAATATTTTCACAAGTATTTTATCACATACATCTGGTACGGATATATCTATATACAGGGTCGGCTTAATTATTCTTGAGACCTAAAACAAAAATGATTAATACAATATTATTTTGAGCATTAGTTTTCAAAATAGGCATAAAAAATTATATTATTTAATTATTCGGGGCTTTTTTTAATTATATTTGGAGCCTATTTTTTGAATGGACCTAAAACAATTACTTCATTTATTTTATGGATGAGCGAGCCATGCCTATATCTTACCCGTACTTGATGCATTAAAAATATAATACTATAGTAAAAAATAAAAATCCTAACAATTGAGATTTGATTTTGTAGAACGTGTTTGAAAACTTGGTTGAATTATAAGTTTGATTATGTTTTGGTATTTGAATTGTTAACTTTATTATGTTTATGAAATGTAAACTGTATTATATTTAGTAGCTTGAATTAAAATTTTTATTACATTTCAAAAGTTTTATGGAAGATTTTATATTTTTTGTATTTTTAATTAGTTATATATTTAGTTTTGGGCACGGATATATAAAATTATCTATATCGCCAAGTATTGAACAGATCAAATACCGAATAAATGAATATATTTAGATACTCGTCTAAATGAGCGGATACATGTACAAATATGACCATACCCACTGCATATCCAATCCATTCATTCCTTCCAACATTTTTCACTTTTCTTTGATACGTAGGCGTAAAGCACGGGTGAGGCGGAAACGGGTAGCGGGTCGGTTTTCGGGTGAAACTTGCCCGCTCCTAAAAATTCCCGTAAAATAAAAAGGATCTGGAAATAGATATATGTGCAGTACATATATTAGTTCTCAGAAAGTAAGCTTTCGGAGATCAATTCGCGTTCTCGTCCGAAACCCCAGAAACAGAGATAGGTTGAAGAAGACAAAAAAGTTTACCTCTGCTTCACCTAAATCTCTCCCTTCGATTCCATGTGAGAGCACGAGCTCTACCAATCCCTAACTCTTCTGCGTTACTCACCTCCAACAATGTCTGAAATTCTTCAGCAGCAGCTCAAGGATGTTGGATCCAAGCTCGCCTCTCCTCCTTCCAACAAAGAAGCGCTCGTCAAGCTCCTAAAGGTTCGCATTTCTTCGACTCCACTACCGATTATTCTCTCAAGTTAAGCTTTTTCCAATCTTTCCCGATTTTGATGAGAAATTGCGCTTCTGTTTCGTTAATTGGGGTTCCTTACTTTTTGCTGGTCTGATGGGGAAATTGAGGAATGGAGAGTTGGGAACAAGGATTTAAGGGTTTGATGTGCTTCGCGGTTTTGGGTTTTTCTATTTGAGTTGATCTGGTGAAGAAAGCTTAGTACTTGTGTCCGGTTCTGTGGGACTAGGTTTGGGCTTGTTTAGAGTACGGGAACGAGAAAGACACCTGGCATTTACTTTTCAATTTATGATTTTTGTGGGGTTTGGGTGGAGTGTGTAGTAAGTTTAGTTATTTGGGGATGGAATTTGTAATTTGATAAAAATGTGAAGAACTTGGTTGATTTAGGGATAGTTTGTTCATTGTTTTGTGGTTTCAAAGACCTGTCTCAGTTTTATTCTGAAACATTGCATTTTTGCATGGACAATGATGTGAATTGAGATTGAATAAAGGGGCTCTCTCTGTAGTTATGTTCGTTAAATGATAGGTGAGAAATAAACTCCCATGTTGCCTATGACACAATTTCCTCTGCCTTACTGGGCAGCGTAGTAATTCTGGAATAATCTAGTTCTGAGTTTGAGTTCTGATTTCTGATCCTCTGGTAAATTTGATGTGATAATGCAATGCTCAAATGAGCATGAACATTGGCGCATGGTAGGGTAATTGCCTTGTGAATTCGAGGTAATGGGTTTAATTCTGGAAATAGTTTCTCTGCATAAGCAGAGGAAAGAATGCACGAAATGACCTCCCTTCCTAGACCCACAAAGGTGATAGAGTTGCGCACACCCTTTTCATTGCCAAGCTCAAAATGTCGCTGCTGCGTGAGAACTGATAATTATGCTGTAAATCTTAGTTTCTCTATATTGATTTTGCAATATAAATATTGTCTTTTATGTTAATTTAATTCATGCAATCATCAAAGTATTAAGTTCTCTTGTTTTGCTAACCAATAAAAGAAAAAAAAAGAGTTGCTGTCATATTGTAATCTTATTGCTAAATGCATTCCATTAACTTTAAGGATCTCTACAGCCTGCACACGATAATTGTGTTTGTCACTTACGAGTCATGACCATACTAGATAATGCCAAAGCTATGTGCACGCTAAAAGAATTTTGTATAATTTGTTGTTTTCCTCAACCTGTAGCAAGCTGCAACATGCCTTTCTGAGTTGGAACAGTCGCCGTCAGTATCAGTTTTGGAGTCAATGCAGCCTTTTCTTGATGCAGTTGTCAAACCAGAACTGCTAAAACATCAGGATAGGGACGTCAAACTTCTAGTCGCTACTTGTATTTGTGAGATAACCAGGATTACTGCCCCAGAAGCTCCTTACAGTGATGATGTTCTTAAGGTAAATTTTTTCTTCATGGAGTATAATAGCCCTATGTATTTGAATTTTACGCCATTTCATAGGTTTTGGTTTTGTGTGCAGGATATTTTTCATTTGATTATTGGAACTTTTGCTGGGTTGAAGGATACTAGTAGTCCATCGTTTGGAAGAAGAGTTGTCATCTTAGAGACTGTTGCAAAGTATAGGTCTTGCGTTGTAATGTTGGATCTTGAATGTGACGATCTGGTTAAAAAGATGTTTAGGACATTATTTGCTGTTGCTAGGTGGGCTCCTTATCATGAACTTTTATCACTTATTACTTATGACGAATTTGACATGTTTTTAATCAGCCTTTCTCATATTACTTTATCTGGTAAGTAAGCATGCCTTCATTGAATCGTGAAACTAGTCAATATTTTTGCTATGCTTTTTATGAACCTAGGTACTTCTGTTCTGTTTATTTGTTTTTATGCCACTGTATTATCTGAGTTTATGTTTGCAGATTTGTGGACACACTGCACTGTTAATGACAATTCTTAGTTTCAAATCTTGCATACTAACACTGAATTCCTGTATAAATAACAGTGGAAGGTATTAATGATCTGAGAGAAATGATTATTGAGTCAAATATTGCATATTTGTATGAACATGGATGCAAGTAAGAAATTCTCTTTGGATTCAGAGAACAAATTTAAATGGCTACTTGTAGGTCATGGGATAAATATTTATCTATAATATCATTGTTCTTTTATATAGCTCAGGATCTACATGACCTTTACCTCATAGACTAAAGGACACACGCTATTCTGAAGTCATTTCCTTTATTTACATCTTAAGTAGCTTATTAGGCATGCTTGTCTGGTTATTGTTGTTGCATATAGGGAATTAAATGGTTCTGTATTAGCTTTTACCTGTTGATGTGCTCTTGAATTCTTAAATAATTTGGACTGAAGAAAGTTCATCCATTCCATATTCATTAACAACCATCCTTGGTTTTGCATACATGCAGTGATGATCATGCAGAAAGTGTTTTAACATCAATGCAGACAATCATGGTCGCTCTCTTAGAAGAGAGTGAGGAAATCGGGGAGGGTCTTTTGTTTGTTCTATTGTCTATCTTGGGGCGTAATAGAAGTGTAAGTATCATCTCTTCATGCTGGTTGATACTGGCAGTATTGCTCTTTAATTGATTAAATTTTGTTAGGCTGCCATTATGTTCAATGATAGTCTATACATTACTGGAATGACAATTAATTTTCTGGTTTTTGTCACAGGATATTTCTGCCGCTGCAAGAAGGCTTGCTATGAATGTCATACAGCAGTGTGCAGGGAACTTGGAAGCTGGCATAAAACAGTTTCTTATATCATCAATTTCTGGGGACAACAGGTCATCAAATAGTGAAATTGACTACCATGAAGTAATATATGATATCTATCCGTGTGCACCTCAGATTCTATCAGCAGTCGTCCCATACCTTACAGGAGAGCTCTTGGTAAACATGGATTTAGTTGTTTGCTTTTCTACAGTTATCCGTTATCCTTTGCATGTATTAAAGGATTCCTCTTTATCTATAGACTTGACAGTTCTGGGAAAGATGTCATGTATGAATATCCACTTTTCAACTATTGCAAAAATGCTTAATATAGTCATAAATGTGGAGATGGATATCTTCATTTTCCAGCGATAATAACCTCTTTTCTCCATGTACAGCAGTGCAAATAAGTTTCTTCATTTTTTGAACTTAGATCATATTACTTGCACGATTTCTAATGTTTTTAGAATACTGAAGCTTGGTGAGCAATCTTTGCATTTGAATTAATAAGTTTCAAAATCCGCAGACAGACCAGTTGGAAACCCGTTCAAAAGTGGTGAAGTTAGTTGGAGACATATTTTCCCTGCCAGGTTCTGCTATCTCTGAAGCATTCCAGCCGATATTTTCTGAGTTTCTGAAGAGGCTAGCTGATAGAGTAGTTGGAGTTAGGATGTCTGTCCTTGAACATGTGAAGAGCTGTCTTTTGTCAAATCCTTTCAGAGCTGAAGCGCCTCAAATCATTGGTAAAGTGTAGCTAAGTTGCTCGACAGATTGACATTTCTATCATATCTATATATAGGTTAATTTTGATTTTGATCTACATATAGATGCCCTTTGTGACCGACTGTTGGACTATGATGAAAATGTTCGAAAGCAAGTGGTTGCTGTAATTTGTGATGTGGCATGCAGTGCTTTGAGTTCTATCCCGGTTGAAACTATAAAACTTATAGCAGAGCGCCTCCGAGACAAATCTGTATACATTTTCTTTTATCTCTTTGTTCATTTTTATGTTTCTGCTATCCAATAAATCTTATGTAAGGTTTCTAACAATTCTTTCCCTATCCAACACTCCAGCTGCTTGTTAAAAAATATACCATGGAGATGCTGACTCAGATATACAAGCTTTATTGTTTGAAGTGCTCTGATGGTTCAGTAAAGCCTGGTGAATTTGATTGGATTCCAGGGAAGATTTTGAGATGTTTTTATGACAAAGATCTGAGGTATGTTACCCCGAGTTTGAAACTTACAAAAGATTCCCCTTTCCTTGTCTATTTCTTCTTGCATCTCTAGTTTTGTTTCATTTGGGTTCATTTTATTTTGTAGTGCATAAGCATTGTGCAGAGATAGAAAGTGTGATTGGAGTAGGCATAAGAAGATATTGGATTCATTGCTATAGATAGGATAAAACATGTCCTAAGCGTAGGATACTAGGTTTTTCTAAATCATATTTTCTAATTGTCTCAGTTTGTTCTGCAGGTCAGATTCAATTGAATATGTTTTGTCTGGGTCTCTATTTCCAACTGAGTTCCCAGTCAAAGCCATAGTTGGACACTGGGTAAGAGTATATTCGGGATTTGACCGAGTCGAGGTTAAAGCTTTGGAGAAGATATTGGAACAGAAGCAAAGGTTTGTTTCCGTTGTTCAGCTTTGGCATGACATAATGTCATGTCATTAACAATTATACGTTCCTTTCTATTATTTATTGTGATTTCGGGCTGATCTCCTTTTCTTGTATTGTAGGTTACAACAGGAGATGCTGAGGTATCTTTCTCTTAGGAAAATGTCTCAGGTTTGTATTTTGTTTTCAAGCCAATAGCCAAACTGAATTCTTAATCTCGCTCTTGAATACAAAGAGATTGATTCTACTCTGAACGCAGGATTGTAATGCTCCGGAGATCCCTAAAAAAATAATGTTCTGCTTCCGAATAATGTCTCGTACATTTTCTGACCCTGCAAAGACCGAGGAAAATTTTCAGATACTTGATCAATTAAAAGATGTCAATATCTGGAAAATTCTGACCAGGCTACTTGATCCAAACACAAGTACTCTGCAATCTCGTAGTTATCGGGTAATTGAAATATTGGAAAGTGTTTCAGAGTGTATATATTTCAAGTTAGGACAATTCATCATGAAGTTTCTTGTAAGTTCATTGTACTGTATCCTTATTTGCAGGATGGTTTGCTCAATATACTTGGTGAAAAACACCGACTCTATGATTTTCTAGGCACACTCTCTGTGAAGTGCTCCTATTTGTTTTTCAGCAAGGAGCATGTGAAAGAACTTCTTCTGGAGGTTGATGTGCATAAATCTGCTGGCAATGAACAATATATACTGTCCTGTGTGAATATATTGGTGGTAATAACGTCTTATCTCTCTTTTTTGTCGTTTGTTAACATAATTAGAAAGGGCATAGAACACTCATCGGGTTTGGCGTTGCTGTAACGTGCATATTCGGCAAGCTTTTGCACCTCTTTTCACCTTTTGGGAATATATTACAGATTCTTGCAAGTTTCAGTCCATTGCTGCTCAGTGGGGTTGAAGAAAAACTTGTTAATTTTCTTAAAGATGACAATGAAATGATAAAAGAAGGTGTCTTGCAAGTTCTGGCTAAGGCTGGCGGTACTATCCGAGAACAATTAGCAGTGCCATCAAGGTGCAGTTCTTGAAAATGTGCACGTTTAATTGCAAATTTTCACACTCTTCCTCGTACACTTACAGTTACTGCATTATATTTGCTTGCAGTTCTTTAGATCTTATATTAGAGAGACTGTGTTTAGAAGGTAGTCGTAAACAGGCCAAGTATGCTGTACATGCCTTAGCTGCTATAACAAAGGATGATGGACTGAAGTCTCTGTCTGTTTTATACAAGGTCTGAATTTCATTTCCATGAGTCATCATGTATCACAGAAATTTCTAAGCTTATGATGATATCATGTAAGAGCTAATAATTTTACGGAGTTTGCAGAGGCTCGTGGATAATCTGGAGGAGAAGACACACCTGCCTGCTGTACTACAGTCTCTGGGGTGCATAGCTCAGATTGCAATGGCAGTTTTTGAAACTAGAGAGAGTGAAATTGGGGACTTCATAGAAAGCAAAATCCTGAACTGCAGCTCTGTACGTATTTCAAGATTTGCCGAACTCATTCAAGGGTATTTTATTTAATTCCTCTTAGTTATTGGGTTTTATTTTAAAACACTCATGCCAATTTTCAGAACCCAGAAGATAACAAAAAAACTTTGTGGGAGGACAGAAGTAAAATTTGCATGTTGAAGGTACTTTCTTTTGCCAGACTTATTTTAACTACCATCAATAGTTTCGTGATTTGTTGATGTTGTTTTCTGGATAATATATTGAGGAAACATGGTTCATATAGCTTCTTATATTTTTGGGATTGTGATGCAATATCTTGATGGATGATTTTTGTTGTCATAACTTTGCCTTTTATTTATTTATAGATATATGGCATTAAGACATTGGTCAAGAGCTACTTGCCTGTAAAGGATGCTCATCTTCGACCTCGAATTGACAGTCTTTTGGAAATCCTCAGAAACATACTTTCTCATGGAGAATATTCCCAAGGTGTAGAATCGAGGTAGATGACTTTTACGGTTTTACGTTTGTTATACTAAGGACTTTTTTGTTCTTTGATTGATAATATATCGGTTCTCCTATCACGTAGCTTAACATTTCACATAAAAAATTTGTCTCAGCTCTGTTGACAAGTCCCATCTGAGGCTTGCTTCTGCAAAAGGAGTTCTTCGTCTGGCAAGGCATTGGGATCATAAGATACCTATTGATATGTTCCACTTAACCTTAAGAACATCCGAGGTGAAGTTTTCTTCAACACAATCTCTCTCTCTCTCGGTTCTTACAAGTAGATTAAAATGATTGTTATTTTTCCCTTTCGGTCCTGTAGATTAGTTTTCCTCAAGCTAGGAAATTGTTCCTGAGCAAAGTTTACCAATATATAAAGGACAGATTACTAGATGCAAAGTATGCTGCTGCCTTTCTACTTAATATCATTGGGTTGAGTCCTACAGAATTTGAAGAGGTATGTCCTTTGACTGCATATCTGAAATTTCATTTGTCATATTTGATTATTTTGAATTTTTATCCTCTTTGAAATGACAGGAAAAACATAACTTGGCTGACATTATTCAAATCTGCCATCAAGCAAGGGCACGACAATTCTCTGTGAACACTGATGCTAGTACACCGATAGCTTACCCTGAGTATATTCTTCCTTATCTAGTCCATGTTATTGCTCATCATTCATGTCCTACTGTTGATGAATGCAAGGATGTGAAAAAGTTTGAACTTATATACAGGTATACCTATATTTACATTTGGTTTCTTTGGAATGTTTGGACACTTTCCAATTTCATAATGGAATTGAAGTACTATGGGTTCATTGGTACTTTCCTTCACTATCTAATGAATTTATTTACTAGGATGAGGGGTGGTGATGGATGATGTGCACTTGTGAAGAGTGCATGTAGATGCTATTTTATTAAGAAAATACGTATTCTGTATGTTTATTTGTTGTACACATATGAGTTTTCTTAGTCATAATAAGTCATTTAGAATTTGAGAATGTATTTTGTAGCCTGAGATAATCACATGTAGAAAAGGCTGGTACATATCCTTTCTGCGAACTTTCCAAATCTACATTGCTGAAATTTGTAGACTTGATTTGTGTGGGATATGTATGGATGAGTTTTCTGTGGTTTGTTAATCAGCAAATTGAAACACAATATTCTTATGGTTCCTTTAAGAAAGACATTTTAGGTGTGGGTTTTTAGTTGATTCCATACTCTATAGTTTTCTACATTTAAATGATCCATTTAAAGATGTTTGTTAAATATAATCACATAAAAATCCGATCTCCAGTCTAGATTTGTGATAGTGGCTGTACAAGCACCTCTTGTCTGTTTAATTGGCCCAAATAGTAGCTAACGGCTGGATTGCTTTAATTGAACCTTTTCTGGTATTGCAATGCCTTCTATTTTGTAGGCAATTGTACCTGTTCATTTCTATGCTACTGCATTCTGATGATGATGGCAAGTTTGCAGCTGATACTGCTAAGGATAAAAGGAATATTTGTGCAATAGTCTCAATCTTTAAGAGTATAAAGTGTTCAAAAGATGTAGTCGATGCCGAAAAATCAAAGGTCTGGAGACGATTATATCATTTATTTATTTGTTAAGTAAAATGGAAGGAAAAAATTCCATGTTTACATCTTTAGTTATGGGGAATTTCAGAATTCGTATGCTGTTTGTGACCTTGGCCTGGCAATCATCAAGCGCTTAGCTAGAAAGGAAGATAATTTGCAAGAGATGAACACCTTGATCTCCCTGCCTCCAGCGCTTTACAAATCAAGTGGGGATAAAGAGGGGAATGACCGTAAGGTAAGTTTTCATGAGCTTAAGTTTAATTGCATTGTTTTAAATTTTATCTTTCTGCCATATAAAAACATTTTGGCTCTTCAACATTTGTTAATTCTTGAAAACATAGTATTTAAATTGACAATAACAATGCTTGATAGGCTACTGAAGAAATCACAGCCATTGAAGGGAAAACCCCTGGTGAGGAAGGGAAAACGGCCAATGAAGTGCATAGTGCAGATGAAGGGAAAACAGCCAGTGAAGGGCAAAATGTAGATGAAGGGAAAATAGCCAGTGAAACTCCCACTGGTGAGGAAGGGAAAATGGACAATGAAGTGCATAGTGCAGATGAAGGGAAAACAGCCAATGAAGGGCAAAATGTAGATGAAGGGAAAATAGCTGGTGAAACACCCACTGGTGAGGAAGGGAAAATGGCTGATGAAGTGCATAGTGCAGATGAAGGGCAAACAGCCAGTGAAGGGCAAAATGTAGACGAAGGGAAAATAGCCAGTGAAACACAAACGTGGCTTGCTGATGAAAGTGTGTTGGCCCACTTTGAGTCACTTAACTTCCAAACTAATGGCCTTGTATGTTCTGCAGCTGAGTAATGCTTCTAACGGCATTTTATTTTGGCGCTTCTTTAATCTCGTGTTGACATGTTTTTGTTGTCTCTGTATTTGCATCAGGTTCAGCCGGAAGTTACTGAGGATGACATTCTTAAGGACAGTGATAATGAAATACCTTTAGGTAAAATAATTGAACATTTGAAATCCAAGGGGCCTAAAGCTAGAAAGGGGATGAAGACTGGCAATGATGTCAATATCTTGAAAGTGGCAAGAGAAATAAATTATGATGATCGTGAGAAATCCAGCAAGTTTGAACTAAGCAATGGGAACAAGCATTCTCCAAATAGAAAATCCAAGAAAAAGCCGAAGCGTCAAAAAAGAAAAGGTAGTAGTGATGTTGTAAATGTTCCTGTTCCTAAACGTCGGAAGTCGTCATCTGCTCAGAGTGCTATCATGTCACAAAAACATGCTTCTAAGTCTCCTAGCAGAATATCAAAGGATGATTCACAACAACCAGAAACTTCCTCATTCCAATCCCAAGAAGAGGATGCAGATTCAGAGGATATTTTAAATGAAAGCATGGATCCAGACTTGGTATCGTCTGTCCCCCAAAGTACTTCATCAAAACATAAGGACAAACAGTCTGAACAACATCAAAGTGGCAAATCACGAAAAGTTGAAGAGACTGGTGATCATGATTCAGAGGTGGGCTTGTATGCTGTTCAGTTGGTCTTAGCATCATGCACTTTTATATCATATACTGGCTAGTGGTTAGTGCTTCGTGTTTGAACTAATCTGATATCTCTTGCAGAAGTCAAATGTGCTAATGGAAACTGATAAGGTCAACAGAAATAGTAATTCCAAATCTCCATTGGGATCTGGCAAGAAACGGAAAAGAAGAAGCATTGCGGGTTTAGCAAAGGTTGACCTCACATTCTTCTATTTTCAGCTATTATCTATGAGCCTTGGCTCCATGAAAAAGTTATAATTTTGAGGTCACACCTTCATTTTTGTATATAAACTAGCACAAAGTGTGCATAGCAATAGTGTTTCGATCTGCTTTACCTGTGTCACCGTGTGTAAATTATGGCCTAGTGACTAGTTTGTTTAACAGTTCACCACTAATATAATACATTACCTGAATTTTTTTTTATCAGTGCTCATTCAAGGATGGTGAAAGGGACTTGTCAGACTTGATGGGTTGCAGGATAAAAGTTTGGTGGCCAATGGATAAGAAGTAAGTAAAAGAGATATGCTGAGATGAGAAAAACCTTGTTTCTGAATAAAATAGCAAACAAAACAAAAAAATGTTCCCAGTTTTTGCTCCATTTGTTGCATGGAATGTATTCTCCCAGGTTTGCGTCTATCAAGTTCTTTGGTTCTAGCTTGTGTATACAATCTTCATAGAACAAATCCTTCTTTGAGGGAGTTTTCCATTGCCAACTGAAAGCTGGAAAATAACCCACTCAGTAAATTTTCTGTTCAAACAAATGGAGTATAATCTATTTGCTACTGATTATTGGAAAGCAAATGAAGTTACTTTTTGTTTTCCTTAAGTTTGTTATTCACCAGAAGAGAGGAAGGAGAATTTTTGTGATGAGAAATTATAACTTGTTGTCTTGATATTGCTGTTTGTTACTTTGAACAGGTTTTATGATGGCACCGTGAAGTCCTATGATCCCATAAAAAGAAAGCACGTGGTAAGCCATACTTCCTTGACCCTTCGGACTGTTTGTATCACCTGCTTATAATTTCTCAAGGTTTCTGATGCAATGCCTACACATCTGATTCTATTCTAGGTGTTGTATAATGATGGAGATATTGAAGTACTATGCTTGGAAAAGGAGCGCTGGGAGCTTGTCAACAATGGGCTCAAGTCAGGAAAGGTGTATCATTGTCATTCTTCAGCATTCTGTCTTGTAGTTAAATGAAATCTAGGTTATGCTCACTGTGAAGCATTTTTAATTAACTTGGTCCCAATTCTAACACCTTTCTAAAAACATCTGCAGAAGTTGAAATTATCTAAAGGCTCCCCTCATTCAAAAGTGTAAGTATTACATTCTTGGTCATAGTGTAGGTTATGCATGGTCCCCTCAAAGTCATATCTCTGTTAACATTTCTATTAGACAGCTATGTTTAGGGAAGAGGTCAACTTCTGAAAATTCATATTCTCCATTCTTTTGGTGATTTACAGGTCACCTGGGGCTGGTCAGAAAAGTAAGATTTCTGACAGTTCACATCAGAACAAAAAATCATCAAAACAGTGAGTAAAGTCTTGCATTTTATCATCTTTGTGTCTTCACTACTTCTAACTAGGTGCAGTAAGTTGATAGTTAATATTTGTTTTGCAGAGTGAAAGGGAAAAGAACTCCAACGAAAAATGTAAAGCGTAGGCACAAAAAAGTGTCCGGAAGTAAGTTAATTGACGCTGACAGTAAAGAGACTTCTGATGTATCAAACGCTGAGCCTACCTGGATGTCCAAGGTTGATTCTATGAACTCTGGTAAGTTGTTAATGTTAATGTAATATTAGAAAAAAGAACGAATGTTCTAGTTTACTCTGTTCAGAATTCAGAAGGCTTGATTTTATTGTTTTTGTCATAAAAAAGAGAGAATAAACATAAGAGGGTAAATTTTGTGGAGTCCTAATCAAGCCAGGTTGGACCTTACTATTTTTATGTGTAGAGAATGTTACGAGTAAAACATCCTCACTTATTTATAATTAATCATAACCCATAATACTCCCCTATCAACCAAGAGCAAGATGACAACCACATCAGTTTTGCTACAAATGAACCCAAGTCTGGAACTACTAATTGCTCTGGTAGGATATCAGCCAATTTTTATTATGTACTTACTCTACTTGTATAAATCAGTTATTTGTTGACTTTTCTCCCGAATAGAGTGACCATTCATGTCATTGTATGTCATTTCAAGAAAGACTGGGTTTGAGGCCATGAATGAAGTTCAGTTATCAAACCATTGTTTCATAGTTCCTGGGAGTACCAAAACCAATCTACTGACCAACTCATATCAACTCCACAGTAGAATCTGCCATACCTCTGTTAAGTTAACCAGTAAGTGTGACAAAGTTGAGGGTTTCATAGTGCAATGTTATGTGTTGCCTCATGTGGTGAATAGTTAGTCTACTACATATCCAGTACTTGAAGGGTGTGATGATATGCCACTGACAATGACACTCTTGGTATATTTGGATCTTGGGTTTGGGTGATAAAATGTGAAGGTTGTCACTTGTGCTATTTATGGGATGGCCATGTGTAGTTTAAAGCTCTGCGAGATATGCCTTTTGTGCCCAGATACCAGAATCAGTAGTCTTCGCAATTGAGTTCTCTCTTAGAAAATATAATTCCATGTGGATTTTGGTTAGAATTTACATTTCTCTTGGTTCTTTAAATTCATTTTCATCTTTATCAGGTGACTCTGAAGCTGAAATAGTGGATGAAAATGTGACAGATAACGAGGAATCTGATAAGGAAGTGAATTCAGTTTCCAGAGGAAAATCAGAAGATTTAGTTACAAGATGGAATCATACAGATGAATCTGATGAAGAGAAACCGGACGGTGAAGGAAGAGATGTTGGCAAAAAGGGAAGCGCTTCACAGAAAACTAAAAACTGTGAAGAAGAAAAGGCAGATACATTTAGTGAAAGAGAAGAAAACAGTGATTCTGAAGAGAAGCAAAAAGACCAGGAAGAAGAAAATTTTAGTTATCAAGAAACCGATGTCCCAAGTTCTCAGGAAAAACCCTCAGATGCTGAAATTTCTGACGGTGAACCTCTTGTATTTACCTAAACCTCTCATTTCAGACATGAATTTAACTTGACTATTCTAGGTTCTAATTTGAGTTTTCAAATGCAGAGCGCATGGAAGAATCGAGCTGGGAAATCAAGCTCAAAGTGATGGAGAGATATACATAGCATGTTCCCGGAAAAAATCACAAGGCTGCAATGCAGATTGGAGGTGAAAGAGACAAGTGTGGGTTTAAGTATGTAGACAAACTATTAAGCATACCTAGGGCTAGGAGTAGTCAATACCCATGATTATGGCTATGACGGGGTAGATTATGGGACTGCATATTGATGGGCAGTATGTACAGTGTCATACATAGGGATCGGATGGATAGTTTACATGGTACGCGGTTGGTGTATTAAGTTTAGGTCCTAACAGAACATCCATCTTTGTGATTGCTACACTGCCTGCTACTTTCTCATTAGTTTTGTTCCTATTGGGTTCTGTATTCATATTACAGGAGAGACGTTGGTGGTTGATGATTTGATAAGCTGTGTGGTGAATATGAATCATGCCCGTCTAAGGGACTGACCAATGAAAACCTGGGCCTTATCTTTTGGAAATAAATCCAATCATCTCTCCCTTTCGTTCCTTGGTTTGTTACAAAATGGAACTTAAACTAAAAAAGTTGTATCCTTTATGAACACAAAATTTGCTTGACGACTAAAACCTTACCGCATAAATTAATCAGCCACATACTGTCAATTTCTTAGGAAACCATGTACTTGAATATTATATAGTTGTCTGAGTCTTGTACTCTCGTGATTAAATAAAAGTATATTCTATTTAGCTATTTTATTGACTATAACTATATTGAATTAAAAAGAATAATGTCTTTAAATAAAATCAAAGCAATTTTAAGTATGACTTGGGAGCACAACTCAATTTTAACTTCTTCAGTTTAGAATATTTTCTCTCTCTACGATAATAATGAGGCAAGTTAAGTACGAATTCATTAATTTCTACTTATTGTCTCGTCAAATTGGTGACACTGAATTTTTATTTGGCCAAAACTTTTTATCTGTCTTCACATTTTTACTTCACAGGATAGTTATGCTAAATTTTCTCCAATCATGTTTTTATCCGTAACAAGGTTGGATGTACATATGATGAATATTTACTTCGTACTTGTCTCATGTAAGCGTGGCAGTTGAAGTAATTATAAACAAAAGAAAGATGGTGAACAAAGATCCTTTGTCATGCATAAAAATGTGTCAGTCAGCCATAACTAAGCAGTATAATATGCTACTTGTCATTGACCCGGTCAACCTATAACCTTGACCAGCCCATACACCTTACCTACAATTTATGTCATCATCATCACTCCACTTCGTTGTATTCTGATCCTGAGCAAATCCCAGTCCAATTTGGGGGTCTTCAAACCCTAACCTCCTTCTTTCCTGCAAATACTTCTTTTTCCAACACTGAACCTCTCTCCAAGGCACACTCTACTTTCTTCTTTATTTCTCAGGTGCTGCACAAGTCTCTCTCTCTCTATTGATTTAGCTGTAATTGGTGTTTCTTTGATATAATCTTTATACCATATTACATATACATCTCATTCAAGTAAACCTAGCTACCATTCTCTCATTTCTCTCTCTTTTGTTTGTTATTTCACAATCCCATTCTTTTTCCTCAAATAGCTTCTGTGTTCTATTTTTAAATGCTGGATCTGCTTTATTTTGGTGTTCTGATCACTGGGGTCTTTGATAATCTGCTTCAATTAACAGATTTTCTCTTTGGTATTTCTTCTTCTTGTAGATTTGTGATTTTGCTTTTGAGGTGAAATATGGAGGAGTCTGTGGGGTTGCTGAAAGTGCAGGTTGTGCAAGGTAAAAGGCTTGCAATTAGGGACTTCAAGACTAGTGATCCTTATGTTGTACTCAAGTTGGGCAATCAGGTGATTTTTGGATCTAATGATTTATAAATTCTATTGTGTAGTTATATATGAGTAATCACAATGAAGTTAACAAACTAATTTTGCCTTTTTTTTGTTCGTTTATTGGGTCCTATGCTGAATGTATAGTTTCTAGTTCCCTACTGACATGAATGAACTGATTTTGATGGTTCAAATGAACTTCCTTTCTGTGGACAAGTATAGACGTCTTGACAAATATTTTAAAGTCTGGATTAATATGCTTAAATACTTAAGCTAAAAACAGGCAATCCGAACTTCTTTTTTATCAGCAATAAAAGATTTTATTGATTTGAAAAAACTGAAGACAAAATGTGAAAATAGAAAAGAGACTAAAAACCCGAAAACAACATAAACCCAAGGCAACAAACCCATGCCTCTTTAATCTATTACAAAGAGAACTAGAGCCCAGAGGACGACAGGATGCCAAATCATAAGAGAGAGGGTTAGCTCCAAGCAGCCAGACATGGATGAATAAGAGATGACGAAGCTCAAAATTTAGGAACTAGATTGAGGCGTAATCCCCGTTGAATATCAGAGCGTTACGAGCCAGACATATATAGCCATATAGGGTGACACATTGATTAGAGAACAGAAGAGATCCAGCTCCGAGAAGGAACGTGGGACAAATGGCGCACTTTAAGAGGTGATATGGCCTTGTGTTTCGGGTTTGAGGTAACACCTCTAATGTTCCAGGAGATCACTCTCATAGTGATGGTCGAAGGACAGTAAATCCATTTTGACTAGACAACCATGTTCTGAGTTGAAAGAGCTTTCATTTCCACTCCCCTTTATTTCCTCTCTGACTATCACAAGAAAGATTGTGTACAGATACTACTAACAAATCGGTGTATTTAATAAAAAATAAAAAAACAAATCGGTGTATTTCATTTTCCTATTGTTGGGTTAATCATAGTTTAAATCCAAAAATAGAATGTGGCTTGACTGTTTTGG
>JAYMTP010002080.1:0-21094 GCA_036897365.1 Geranium brycei
TTAATAATGGAAATACATGACATAATAATGGAAACACGGTTCGCACAGGTTCGCACAAGACCTCCTAGTTCGCACCAAATTATGACCCTATATATATATAAGTAAATGGATTGATACGTCCAGAATAGCTTTTATGCTATTGATAAACTATATGGATAAACAATGATGCTATAACAAACCTGTTCAGACTGAGATCCAGCTGAAGCCCCGACAGAATCTGATACTGCAGCAGTTTTCTCAACCGTTGCCTTGTCATGTGATTTTTTCTTCCATGGCCAACTCCGCCGGTCCATCTCAAACAATAGTCTGTGAACAAAATGGTAAAATTACAGCAAATTGGTGGAGAAAAAAATATATGAATGTATGACTAACTCTATATACTAAACCTCAAATTAAGCATAACATAAAATCTGGACGAGAAGTTAACACGAATATTGTTGGAAGCATGCCATAAAATCCTCCTATCATGCTAATCTACTTAAATTATTAACTCTCTAAATGTGAGAAAGAAACTATTATTGAATTAAATCAGTATGGTACAATAGAAAATATGTAACATCATTCAGAAGATGCCAGGATTCAGAGTTTCCTCTATCTCAAGGACAAAAAGCATGAAAAGTTTTCAAAGATGAATGGAAACAAAAAGCATCAAATAGAAGAAACCAAAAATAGAAACTATTGTATAGACAATTGAGTAATTCTTCAACTTCACGAAGAAGATAAACTTTCCAATTTCTTGCTCATGTTCATAAGCTAGCCTTCTGCCACTAAGTAGCATAGGATGCATATATGGCAAGACAAGCTTTTGGTGAAAGTGATACTTCCTCTACTGATAAAATATTGAACACGAGTATAAAGCCTGACCAATTCAATATCCCTGAATCACATCACAAAAGCCCAAGAGAAGACGCAATAACGGCAGGTAGTACCTACCACGCTAATCTTTGATCAAATTTTAAATACAGAACAATATACGACTAGTATTCCTTTCACTTTCCAAGAAATGACCGATTCCCTTCCTGTCAACTAAAGTCAAATACAACAGAGTGGCCGTACCCGAATCAAGTGCCTGGTTTTAGAAGCTAAGAAAAATATGAGTTTGAAAACCACAGCTCTCTTTCACATTCTAACGATTTCAAATGGATGAGAAACAGCTATAAGAAAAACCAAATCAGAAACCATTACGTCAAAACAAGCAATACAAGGAATTGACTTCAGGTCAGCAAAAACAGATAGTTCAGATACCATTTGACATACATTTTCCCTGTACCCAAACAGAAAGATTGACCAAAAAACGACATATTTTGAGACGGGTTAATCAAGACCACAAAAAAAAACCAGAAATTTCCATCAGTGACTTCCCATAGTTACAAGCTTTCCAATTTGGGTACATTGTATTGTATGCAAGCCAGCCCAATATAGTAATCAACTGTATAGTACCAACTCCAAAGATCTGATCACACAGCTCCCAATAGCTGAAGATGCCAATACCAATTAACTTCCACAGTTCACAGCAATAATACATGAACCTTTATGAGAACAACCAGAGCCTTCCTCAATGAAATAAGATCCAATGTAGAAACCGACACTCACATCCACAGTGAAAAGCAGAAACCAATAACTTCACAAAACACACACAAGACAAGACACGTTGCCGAAAGGCGTCTGAGAGATAGAATCCACAGTAAAAATCAAAAACAGTTCTCAAAGGCACACACCATAAATGAGCTACCAAACATTGCTTAATCGGAAAATCAAACAAGAAATCGAAAACCAACGCTCACCCCAACAAAGAAGGAACCAGAACCAACCTCACCACTCACCGACACAACCAGAAAAAAACAAAACCAAGCAAATTAAGCAATCTCCAATTCCACAAAGCAGAAAACGAAGAAAACCCAGAAACAAAACGAAACCCAAAAACAGAAAAACAGAAAAACCCAAAAAGCACAAGAGAATGCGGAATCAAGGTGAAGGAATCGAGTCAAATTACCAGTGAAAATGCAGCTTCGGGTCAGTCCGAAGAGGATTGAAGCTCGCTCACACACCAGAGACCCACAAATCACAGGGAAAAACAATAGAGATCTAGAAATTGGGTCTCGGCGATGAAACGAGCCTCTCCATCGTAGCGGCGGAGGTGTCGCCGGAGGTGGTGGCGGAGACGGTGGTGATGGGTGAGGGTATTGAGAGGCAATACGTTGGAAAAAGCTCCAACACAATCACCTTTAAATTATTCTGATTTTCGGGCAAATAAATACACCCTCCTCGAATTTATAAATAATGTTTTTTAAATAAACGGTTGAATTTAAAAAACTCATTTAAACTAATAATTTGTCTGGTTTTTTTATTTATTCCGGGAATTTATTACCAAGAGGAACGGGTGGTGGGGCAAAAATGACGATATTGCCCCCGGAAGGAGAATTCCGCACGCTTGTGACGGAAGCAACATGTGATGTGCGTGAGCTGTATGTGATATTTAGAAGATTAGAAGGATCGTATAATAATTATAAAATAATGTTTCAAATATCTATAAAGACCATAATCACGTCTCGATTATAATATATTCATAACGTTCTTAATAATCATGATACATTGATACCCGTAGATATATATTATTATAATTTTCATGTACGAAATTTTAAATTTACAAAGAGTTGCAAAATAATGTTAGTATATAAGTTTCTGACGACATTTTGAAGATAATTACTTTTGAAATCGAACGATCATTTAATTTATTACAATAAGTTATTACATAGTACATAAACTAGAGTAACTAAAAATAACTCGGTCCAAAAAAACTCAACCAAAACTTATATAGGTTATGCTACCATAAAACGAGTAGCATGAATAGCCAACTGAAAAATAAACTAAATAATACTACACTCAATAGAGTCAAACATCACAAAACAATCTTTTAACACCAAACCCATTAGTGATCACAACACATCCCTTTAAACAGATACTCCACCAAGAGCATGCTGTCCAACTCGAAAAAACAATCTAACCTTTCTTGCCGCCCGAGTCCAACACATCGCTTCCCAAAACGCCAACGCCTTCACAAGGAGGACCGACTCTAGCATCCCCTTTGTGCCACACCTCTCGCCAAGAGACACCGCCCCTCCTCATCCCTTATCACGAACCCCACCGCCGAAGTCTTCAAAGCACTTCCACTTCAACTTAGATGGCTCCACCACCAGCGTCTTAAAATTATCAGCAACGTGTCGATGAATCTCCGATTTCTTAAATTCGCCCCAAACACCCTGGTACTGCACATTGATTTATTCCACTATGTTCAATTCACCTGCTTCCCCAACCATATCCACACTTTCAACCCATTCACAAACGCCGCCAGGTACCAATACTCTAGCGCGAGCCTGCACCCAAACGTCACCACAATCACGACACACAACTTCACAAGTCGTTGCTCCCGCTGACCCATTCGCCGCCGTTAAACAACAAGATCACTAGAAGCATCCTCCTTTTGCCGCTGACGGCAAGTACCCTTTGTACGCACCTCCGTCGGGTCACAAACCCTTGTCTTCGCCGTTACCTTCCATCGACTAGTAATTCATCAATCCCTACCACTCCATGATGATACGTTGTCTTCTGTCGAAACGTAGCTCACTGCTAGAATTCTCTCTCTGTTCCACAAAAGAACACAAATTGCACAAAACGAGATTGGTTTGTAAACAAAATACCCACAAAACTATCGGAGACACACGCTCAGTCGAAAATCTGTCAACTAGGGGTGACCCTTCAAACCAAAACGGCGAACGACGGAGATCGACGGAGAAACCGTCATCTTCCCGCGAGATCCTTCTTTTTATTATTATAAGGTGACGTAAAATTTTGAAGATAATTATCATTGATTATTATAAACAGATTAAAATCTATAAATATACTGGTAAATTTAAAGGTTATAGTTATAACAAAATTTTACAAATAGGGTCATTTGTATAATTTTTTATATTCAGAATAAAACCAAAAAAAAATCTAACATTAATTCTCATTTAGTGGATGTTCATTATTAGAAAAAAACTAAAATTAGAACCACTTCAAGATTCAAATACATAAAAAATATTATGTGACGAATAGATTCACACCAATTTTGTGTTTACAGAGTAGTCACAAGAAAATTTTGTTTTGTTTACGTATTTGTGAAATTTACTAAAAGAAAATAAAGTGCTCTAAATAAGATATTAAAATTTTGGACCCACGTATAAAAGAGGTAGGAGAAGGGAATGAATAGTGATAAGTAATGTAGCATAATGGCAGGTAAAGCTAGGATGGTCCCGTAGAGTATTAGGGTGTCCTAAGTTTAAATTGTGAAGAAGAAAGTCCCAAAATTTAGAACAATATTGAATCCTATGAAATGAAAGTAACACATTAAACACTGCCTAATCTTACTGACAAATGAATGGCCCATTAATTATGTTACACCAAAAGGACCAAACCAAAACCCATTTACGTTCCTAATGAAATCAACCTTTCACCGTTTTATTAGCATGGTTTCAACATTTTATTCCATATGTGTTTGTGCCTCCATATATGGTACCATCTTGTTGTTCTTTTGTGGTTGCGCTATTTATTCATTGTGATTATTTTCAACATTGCGGTATTGATTATTTATGGCTATTACAGGTTGATCATATCATATCACATAATATAATTATTTGAATATAATATGTCAATACAAAAATATTCATCAACACGTTGTTCTGTTGTTAAATTTGAAAATTTTAATATTGTTTATGTAATTTGAACTCTAACGGATGGTTGGGAATACCATAAATTTTACCATTTAAATAAATAAGTTTTGGTGTATATTTTGGTTTTCTTGAGGAAATATGTTTTGGTTTTCTTAATCATATATGGATCTAAATTGCTAATTCAACCTTTTCTGTTTATAAACATATCCCTAAAATTTTAAGATTCTTTGTCATGCTCATTTTTTTAAAAAGTTTACATTTAGGGTTTACTTAAATTTGCACAACACCTACCTAAACTATTTTAGGAGAAGACAATTTGTAGGACACGTGTTATTTTATAAAATTTGTCATCAATATGCTTAAAAGTTTGACTAAACCCCATGGTTTGTTTTTTTGGGGGATTTTGATCCACTTAAAACTAGAACTTAACTGGCCCAAGAAATTGGAACTAGAGCTATTGTTTTTTCGAATGCTAAGAAAAAAAATACTAACGAGAGATGGTTTATAAAAGGACAAAAATGTCAATTTCATACTAATAACATTATTAAAAAATAATAATGGACCTCCAACATTATTTCAAATATATTTGAGGAAGAAAAATCAGTCAAATCAAAGAAGCAATTTTAATTTGAAGATTTTGAGTCGGACAGTAAAAATCTCTAAATAAAACAATTTAAACTTGAGTCACTTGATGAGAATTCACTATTTTATATTTTAAATGAATTGAACATACGTTCAAGATCAGCGCATTGAAAAGCTCAAATTGATTAGTGAAATTCAAATTTACTATTTAAAAAATGTGAGTGAATGTGTATCTTATTGATGTGGGACTTAACACCCCTCTCACGTTCAAGTTCTGAGGACCGATATGTGATCGGGTTAATAGTCCTTTTTGACCCTAACATATGTATGCAACGAGGGATTAGCACTACTTCAACTGTAACATAACATATGTTAAAAGTGAAACTCATTTAAAAGGTAAAATTGATAAATGACTTTTAACCTTATGTTGGAGACCAATATAATGCAATTAATTAGGTGAAATGACCATAACTGTACATTTAATACATAGTCATCATCGATCACACCCATTTTCTAACACGAATTATTCTGCTAACTACTTTCACTTGTAACTATAAATTTAGTTAATATTAAGAAAAACATTCAGTTTAATTCTAAACTTGAACAAAGAAATTATCATTTAGTTCATGCAACATCAACAAGAACTTGTTAATTAGCTAAAGCAACTTCTCCTTAAACTTCAAAACTAAATTAAATAAAAACTCGAATTGTATAATTAGTTTACAAATTATCAGATAAAGTTGGGATTATTTTGAAGCAATCAGAAATTCAATTGAAGAAATTAGCTAGAGGAGTAAATAAGCCTATTCGAAATTAATTTTATAACCAAGGTCAGTTCAGCTCGAACAAATATTATTTGGATTGAGTTTGAGTCGAGTTCTAATCAATTTATACAGTTGCATTAATATTCAAACTTAGCGGAAACAATAATCAAACTCAAGAGCATATTTTGAGCATGTGCTTTCAGCAAAACTACACCAACTATGTATCACTCATATTATTGTATAATAATAACAAAAGTCAATTTTGTTTTAGTCATTCAAAATTGAAACTAAACCCAACAAATTTAATTTTCTTTTTCTTCAATAAGTTGTCTAATTTGACTTCAGAAAATTGATGATTGTGCTGTCAGTCTTTGTTTAGGAATTAAGAAGCTCCAAAATCATATTTGTGTGATTGACTGTTTTATATTTGTCTCAAATACATGCGAATAATGAACATCATTATAATTAATCGTTTCAAACTTAATTATTAGCTATTCCTATCCAGGACACACGACACACAAAAATATTTAAATCTCTTGTACATAAATTAAATATATACTTGAATCGCATAGTTTTATACTATTTCAAACAGAAAATCCAAACCAAGAGCCCTCATGGGACATGAGA
Source organism: Geranium brycei (assembly GCA_036897365.1). Lineage (NCBI taxonomy): Eukaryota > Viridiplantae > Streptophyta > Magnoliopsida > Geraniales > Geraniaceae > Geranium > Geranium brycei. The sequence continues at coordinate 6,683 of JAYMTP010002080.1, forward strand.
AATTGGAAGTATATAAAAATTGAGCCACCTAAAACATATGAAAACAATAATAATTATAATGGATTGAATGAACATAGGACAATGGAAACAAATGAGAATCAAATAAAAAAAACAATGAGAATGCTCATTTAGTCTTGAAAATGAAACGTTGAAAATTGATCCATTGTACAGAAAATATATTCCAAATTAAGAATCAACCGCCCAAATTAAGCTAATGATTCCAGATATACTGATCATCTGATTAATTCCATAAATTTGCTACCAACCCATTTTTTTATTCAATGCACCTGTTGCAATTTGTTGATAATGGATAGATATAACAAATCAACAATCTTGTCTCACACAACACTTTCTTTATATTCGAAATATATGCTTCATTTGATCATTTTATATAACTAAGAGTTTAAGTTTTTTTAATCTTCACAATTCCCATGTTTAACCTATTTAGGAATGACTATTAGACGGGCTGCCTTGCCCCGATCAGTTACATTTCTCGTACTCACTTCATTCTCTGAATTATATAATTTTTGTACGATCGGTTGGACAACTCCAACCTACCTCAAATTTAAAATTTTATGTTAACATGAATTTTTTTGCAGCCCAAACATAGTTTCCTTAGTTATTTCAGGTCTCTTAATGCCAACTCCTATAGAAACCCAAAATGTTTTAACCTAATCCTAAAAATCCAAAATTATTTAAACTAATCCTAATTGTACCTAGATATGAACACAATGATAAGATTGAATTAATATTTTGTCATCCTATCCCTATTTGCTTTTAAAAGAGGCCAATGACTCAACATACCATAAATAACTCAAAGTAGATAATATACTATTTATTACTAATTAAGTTGAAAAATAAAACATAATTTGTTCTAATTATGGATCAGTTCTAATAAAACAGGGCATTTATTTTATGAAAGAAAAACATACAATATTATTCTATATTACCAATTCAATGTGTTGTTGTAGGCCACCCTATAGAGTTACGAATATTAATTTCCCCACGTGAACTTGTTATATCTTGCACATGGTAGAGGGCACATGTACCTACCAATACCGTTTTACTAATAATACCTCAAAATACAACATTGGCTGATTTTAAAATTATTCTTTCATCATTTGAATTTAGGCAAAAATTTCTATCCCTAGTTATAAATTAACAAAGTAAATTAAAAATGCAAACATATGCATTGTTATAGTGGCGAACGAGCCAACACCACTGTGACTTTATGTTCTTGAGCCTCTATGAGATGCTAGTCCGATGCACACGATCAACGTAGATGTTATATAATACTTCTTCAACTTCGTCATTATCTATTGGTTGAACGCGATTCTGCCTCTCTCCTCAAGCCACTCTAGTAAGTAATGGGGTGTAGTATCCACATCATAAGGCATACTTGGGCATAGACTTCTCCCGACTTCTTTAACTTCGCCATGTTTAGTACATGTTGTTTACAATCTCACAATTTTTCTTAAGTGAGTGAAAATGGTCTTCGTACTGTGGATATGAATATTACAACATTAATTACGCTGACACCTGAATCTATACAGACCATATTGTCATTGTGGACTATGTACCCTCGCAAAATTTCATGAAGTTTACCAACCCTATCATTAACGTATATGACATTCCCTCTACTATCATTCATGATGGATCCATTTGTTAACTATATCTAGAATAATGAGACTAATCTATATTAAATACAATAGAAACACGACAAAATAAAATAATGTGAATCAAATAACATTCTTACATAACATACCTTATAATAAGAATTTTTTTTCGTTTGATTACTATTTGATCTTCTTTTGTACACTCCCGCAAATTTTGAACATTCATACTCCATTCTCACACACAACAATCTCCTCCAAAATCATCCAACACTTCAAATTTCTCCAAGAAAATATCAACCACTGTACATCCAACACTTCAAATTTCTCCAAGAAAATATCAACCACTGTACACGTACAAAATTCATAAACTATGTTAAGGGCAGCGCACATTGACTATGTACGTTGCCCTTAAATTAACAACAGCTCACACATGTTTCATTTAACTTTTTTTATGACAGCGTACTCAATTTGTGTGCGCGACTCTTATGAAAAAATGGTGCTGGAAAATAACCTCCGGCTTCCTCCTCAACTCGACTCGACTCAGAGCACTTTCAGTTTTTAGACTCGGCGGTGGCCAATAATGCACCTGTACCCACATAGGCAAATACATAAATTGAATCGCCGATAGCGTCATTCACTGATTCCATCAATATATCTATTTGTTGTGATACCAAATACTAATTATGCATATTGAATAAATTATGATTCTTGTGATAGATACATATATAGTTCAATATGCATGTGAAGTCATGTCTGGCTACATTTTTATCCTTTATTATATTAATAATTTCAAATGTTGATGCCACAATGGAAAAGCTTGTTTACCAACAACAAGTTTGATTATCTTTTTTTTCTGGTCAGTAAAAGTTGTATTGACGAATTAGTAATTAAACTTAAACAGAAATAAAAGTTAGAATTGTGTAAAATTTTGGAACGGTGCTATAAACATCAGTATAAATTTAAAGACTTTAATACTCGTAATACTTATAAATTAACACAGCAAAACAAAGCAACGGCTAACCTTGTGAATAATGTTGAATAAGATGTTATATTTTCAAGAGTCATTACATTATACGAAATGATTAACTAAGATCATTACAAACGACACAAATTTGTTTTCTTCCTTACATATTAATTTCATGACAAAGCATGATTATGCTCCTCTAACACACCCACTTATGACAAGTTACTAAAGACCAGGTCTTGATTAGTGGTTAAGGTTCAATCAGCATTATCTTAATCTTAATCACAGTTAATTAAACAAAGAGCTGTTGCTCAAGATAATAGTTTTAAACAATCACCATTCACCAACTTGATTAAAGATAGAGCATTGAGATGAGACAGTGTACCACGTTATAGTAATATATAAATCCGAGTCAACGTAACACAGATTGGCTCTGCACTGTGAAATAGCTACGCACGGCTGCGATTAACCTATGACTTGTACTTTTGTTGGTGACCGTACGATTATAATCTAGTCATATTAAGGATGTCCAGTCACGTGAGGCCAGCTGGATCGAAATGTTTAATTACTTAATTTATGGGGATAAACATGGACAGTTGTGTGAATCTGATTGGATGGAGCATGAGGTATCTTGTGGCGCAAGTGCACCGTGCGAGAGAGAGAGAGGAAGGGGACGTGGAGCCCACACGGCTGGGCCACATGTTACTGTGTACAATAAGTTTCTGGGTCATTTCTGTCACGTGGGGACCACTCGTTGAAGTTGCATTGACGCGTGTACAAACGGAAGCGACGTCGTATGTGGAGCTTAGAAACGCCCTCATTAATTGCTGAAATTGACAGCGTCGGTCGGCAGCTCAGCCTCAGCCTCAAATTTCACTTTCCGCAGCATCACGACAATTTTTTAATAATAATAATATACCCAAATCTATTCCGTTGGAATCTTTTTATTTATTTATTTAAACTGAATTTATAGTCCAGAAATTAAATTTACAGTTTTGAAAAAATTAACCAAAACTTAATGATAAGACTTAATTATTACAACTAAGTTGAAATATAAAGTTTGAAAATAAAATAATAATAAAATATAAGTAACATATATGAGTGAACGAGAGATAGACATGCAGTGACGTGAACTGTCAAATAAATATTGATTTATCAATAATTTTGAGTTTCGAGAATTAAAACCGAATCAAAATTGAATGATTCTCAAATTCAGAATCGAACATAAATTAAATATTTCTCTCAAATTCAAATCTAAAATAATTATGAATTCCATTCTTGATTCTAGACCGGTCCAAAATGCCCACCTTACATCTTGATATCAATTTATTAATTGTTATCTCAACTTTGACAAGTATTTGGTATTTAAAATTTAATCAACATTACACTAAATAAAAGTTTCATCGTAAATGTCATATATAACCGCATATTGATTTTTTTCTTCGTCGGTAAGATTTACGAGACTTGAGGTGAATATTTAAATACGTAATTATTTTTTTGTATAAAATATTTTTTGTATATTATTTTATATCTTTGATAGGGTATCGTGTCATAATGTGTTCATGTATATTAAGCCCATATTTGAAGAAATAAAATTAATAATGTTGAGTTAAAATATAAAACTCATCTGAATAATGTATGTGATTTATTTTATACATTATGATAGTTTAATATAATTTGGAATAAATTTCTAACTATTTAAATCTTCCCTGCCTTACATGTCCTTTTCATGCTCTCCTTTGCCTTCTGGCAATGATTTCTCTATTACACAAACCCAATATTTAATTATTAAAAGAATAGCCGTTTCAATTTTCACAATGATGTGCATCATGTTCCGTTGCTAATACTGAAATAAATATGGACGATATATTCTAGAACTTGATAGCTTCACTGTCCCAGTTTCCTTATTACTAATTTTACCAATGGGAAAAGGTTAATTCCTGTAATACATGATTTCTAGTTGTTAATTAAGTAAGTGTTTTGTATCAACCGGGTGTGCTACAGTGGTTTGGGCCTACACTCAAGTTCTGGGTTCGAGTCTCAGGTGGTATGCGGAGTAGGCTGTTATTGCAAAGTTTCGTTAGCGTGCGCGGTAATATAATAGGTATGGCCGAGGAAGCTTGCTTCAGGTGTTATGTAGTAGATCATGGGGTTTCTCCACGATGGTCCGTTTTGGTGTATGGGTACGAGAATTGTCCCACCTGATTTATTGAATGAACGAAAATACTTTGATTTTAAAAAGAAAGTAAGTGTTTTGTGATAAGTTTTTTTGTACAGATGTAATAACTAATTACTATTTAAAAATAAATATTATGTTCATAAATAATAAAAATGCACCATTTATTTTATTTTATTATAACTTAAAGCATTCACTCACACATTAACTTTCTTAATTAGTTATTCCTGAGGGGACATCGCAACGGTTTGAGCCTCACACTATTAGTGGAGAGGTCTGAGTTTTGAACCCCGTTGTGCACATGGTAGGAAAGGGTTAAATGGTAGATTTAGGGATATAATGTAATTGTAATTCAAAAAAAAACTTTCTTAATTAATTTAGCATTAGTGATGATAATTACTTGTATAAAAATAGGAAATATCAAACATCATTTGAACATAACATTGGAAAGATTCCATGGTTGTTGTTGCCAAATACATGATTGTGAAATTGAACATGACATCTCAATGATCTTAATGGTTAATGATGATATATTCAATTGGCTACAAATAATGTAACTAATTTAAATTTGTTCCAAGTTTCTGTCGTTTGTTAAAATCCAACCATCTCTCCCATTGTTAAAAAGTCATTTTCTAGTCACAGTCGAATTTTTGGAGTCATCAATTAAAAAATTAAACTAATAATTGTTGATTATGAACACTTCTAATTACATTTTCTTGACCCGCAGAGATTGGACCATTTAGAATGTCAACGTCCTTCCAACAGCTGCCAATAATAATAATAATAATATTTACTAGAAATAAAAATAGAAAACGACAGTTCATTTAAGCAAGCTCAAGTAGAGTTATTAATATTTGTGGAAATTAAATAGATAATGAAGATTGTAAAGGTGTTTAATTAAGTGATGGTTAGGGTGGAATAAGAACGGGTGAGCTGTCGTTTTGGCCAAAACGGGGGTTAATTAAGTGCCTAAAAAGGCTATTGTAAAGGGAAATTCCAGCTACATTGATAGAGGATTGATTAGTGGCTTTAAACATGATTAGTCAATGTATAGTTTGGTCATCGGCTAATTAGGTGGTCCACAATTAATGAATTTTTGGTTGCTTTTTATATGTAATATGATAATTATTAAATTATTGATCTTTGTGATTTGAATGGTTCTCTGTGAATTATTGTGAATATTAGTTTTATTGATTAAGGGTTGCTGGATATAAGGTGTGAAAGAGGACACTCCTCTGCATGAACAAATATAACTGGTAATTAATGACAAGTTGATAAATGGAACGTTTAAATAAAAAAATAATGGAAGAGAAAGTGGAATTTTTTACAAAACAACAAATATGACATGTATTTATTAATTTGATATTTTAAGTGAGTCAAATTTTTAATATAGTATTAAACTATAACGGAACTAGCGCTCTAATACGCTTTCCATTAATCTAACATATTTTCAATTAATGTCTTCTTATGATAATTTTATCCTTCATAAATTTAAGAGTTTTGCAATGAATTTTGAATTAATGACGTATTATATGCTAATTTTATAGGTCATAGTGTATCCATCAATCTGGTCGAGGAGCATTATGTCAAGATACTCCAATACATTTGATTATTATTAGGATGTAACCAATTTCATAGTATTTTTATGCTAATCTTGATGATCATTTTGGATTTCATAATATATTCGAATTATTGTTATGCAAATGTTGAGTTGTATGTTCTTACAATTTTAGGAGAAGAGTTTTTGTTTTGGTTTTGGCCTAGGGATGGTGGATTTGATTTGGAGTTTCGAAAAGTTAGGTTGTTACTTTGAGACCCCTCAGGACCTGAGCTTAGTTTACAAGTCAGTGGTTTTTTGTAATGACCCTAGTCTCACCGGTATTCAGCCCGATAACAACCAGGATAGCTATCATTGTAGGATTCAGATCTGGAGTTTCGTGATGGTTGAAGCTGTTTCTTAACACAGTCCAAGAAGGAAGTGAGGTGGTGGTGGTCAGTTTGCTCCTTTTGTGTCCCTGTGTGGGCTCCAGAAGGGATCGATTTTTTGGGTGTGAGTGGTTGACAGAGTGTTAGTGTGTGTTTTGTTTAGTATAGTTTAGTGTTTAGTTGTGGTGGTCGGTCTGCGTCCGACATATGACCCAGGTTTTTCAAGTTAGAGTTTGGGTAGCCGATCTGTTACTGATTTTTTGTAAATTATATGCAACTAATGGTTTATTTTCTAGTGAGTTTTGTTTCTTGCTGTGTTATTTCTAATTGAATGACTTGCTTTAAAAAAAACTTACCATACCACACGGTTGTATCACACATATTAAATTTGTTTGTACTTTCATTTAGTGTCCAATTAATAATGTTTCGATTTTCTCTCAAATTATGGATCTTTCTATTCACGTACGAATTTGCATCCTGCGTCACTTTTGCTGGCAACAATCAATCAATATTTGTACTGTAGATTGTACATCCATATTTGTCCATTTTAAAAGACTTTCTTATTATATGTCAGCTTTGGTCTCTCGTTGGACATATATATGTAGTAGTTTTTTTGTGAGAAATTCGTGTAAAATTTATGTCGGTGTTCGAATGGTACACAATGAATAATGTTCTTTCCTTTTTAAACCATGTAAAACTAAAACTTGTGATGTTATTAATGCTATGGAGGTTACATTTAGAGAAGCATGAGATCACTTCTAATATAATTTTAACCCTGCCAGATAAAAATATTAATTCAACATATATTAATAAACTCTTCAAATTGTTATATATACACCCCAGTACAAATCTGCTCAAACGTCCAAATCGTCCGAACCAATCTGAGGTGTTGAATCGGTGTAAATATATGTGCGTTGTCCTAACACGCGACACGTGAACAGAAAGTTGACCCGCGGTGTTTTTTCGGGTCCCAAACATTCCACTGGTTCGGACGGTTTGGACACTCTACCCGGTTTGTACATGATTTCTTCTCTATATATATACACAGATGATGAATATGTAAGACCATAATTGATCATGAACTGAGAACCAAGTCGAACCATATCTGAAAAGTCGAGAATTGTGGTTAATGGTTTAGTTTTGGTTATGAATTCAAAAGAACAATTCAATTCTGGGTCATAGAACCTAAAATCGGTAAGAACTGAATCAGTTCAAAATGCATACACCTCTCATCCACCAATGTGTATTATTTATCTTTTATTGTTATTTTGCTTGCAAACTTTATACTTTGATTGGATTATAATAATTAAATATGAACATTCAATTTTCGTTACTATTTCTATAATTGCAAATTAATTAATTTTTTTACTATAAATCAAGCTCAAATTAATCTAACTCGACATACAAATCGAGCATAAATTAAAAATTGAAATTGAATTAGTACCAACCTGATAGAACTGGAAAACTACATCCAAAACAAATATTTTCCTCACATGATAGTTTCAGATATGGTTCCAATCATTTGAGAACCGAATGATCAGATCAAGTTAAATTCCCGTCATTCCGATTTTGGAACCGTGTCCACCCTTGTAGACGGGCAACCTAAATGGCCTACCAAGCCTCGCACGTGAACCTATCAACATCACTAGAATGAAGCTAATATCACTTATATTCTAAAGTAAATGTCCAACTATATATATCTTAGAATATTGAATGTACCACAACAAATGTTAACTTTCCATTTTCACTATACAAATTATTATTAGCAACACTATTACCTGAAGCTATTTTCGTGGTTCACCAAATGAAGAACATGATGAGAAATTGGAGGATCAATTCTTTCTTATTCTTGATTTATAATTAGAATCAAAGAAAATAATTATTTAGAAACATAGAGGGAGGTGAAGAAGAAGAAAATGATCATCGATCTTCGAAAGAGAGACGACAAAAATGAAAGAGGTCAAGTGATGTGTGCCATAATCAAGATGTTCCCTATTTTATTGCTCCATTGTTGTGGGCCAATTGAGTCGTTGAATATTTATAGTGCAAATCAGATTCATTATTGTTCTTGTTCTGCCTTGCCACACCTTCACACATTTAACTTGACTTGTTGGTGAACTCTCTACTCAAATATCTCTATTATACATGTTGGGCTTCACTATCCGTATCATTTTCTTTTACCTTTTCAGATCCTACAAATTGAGTTTCATGTCATAATTTGTACACTGATGGAATTTTTCACTTTTATTTTGAAGCCTCTACTGATTGGAATAATAAGATTGCACAATCAACCAGTGATTCGAAGGAAAAACTCATTTACTTAGCAAAAGATGATTAGTGACCCATTTCAATTTCTATCCAAGTTTCTCTCTAACGAGCGGTGTCGTATGGATGATTCATCTTGTTCTCGGCTTCCAGTGAGTCAAGAAGCGTCCACGAGTGCTTATCAGCTGATTAGCGATAACGTTCGAGAATTACGAAGTATGATGTAATAAGATTTTCATTTCACTATACTTTGAAATGCATCAATTCACTACAGTGGACATTATTATTTTTTTATCAATTTATCATAACTTTTATTAAAATAGATGGAAAATTAATTATTTAACTTCATATTTTTAAAAAGACAATAATGCCCTGAGCCCTAATTGTTTGTGTATTATTTGAAAAGAAAATCCTGAGAGAGAAAGGAGGGTGCATTAATAGGCAGACAAAATATGTGAATATTTTGAAGATAGCAGTGAGTGTAGATTTTGCTGCTACATCATATATTGTATCTTCTTGCTGTCTCCAACCACCACTTATCTGTCTCTTTAATTACATATATAATTGCACCATTATTTACTAGTTACTGCATCTGTTTTTAACCATGTACATTACATTGCTTTCAAGTACTGTTCCTTGTGCCTGTACTGGTACTGTCAGTATGTGACAAAATCGCTAAATCCCCTTTCAAGTGGTCCGAATTTGATAAGGACATGATATTTTTAATTTGACGAGATCATTACAGTTTTAACAAAGAGACTGCTAAGGAAATGCAACCGAGTGAGTTTTTCTGCCCTGATACCGACCCAATATGTATCTGAACTCGTCTCGAATACAAGTTTTCTTCCCCGGCCCAATCGGGTTTAAAGACTACCCATTGTTAAAAAATGCATTTTGAGACGTTATTTTAAGAGATAATAACACTTTGTTACACCTAACTATAACGAAATGACACTTTTATACTCTAACTACTTTTCTCTATTTTTTAGTATCCTGACAATTTTTTTGTGACAACCTATGCTAAAATGACTAAAATACTCTTGGTTTAAGAAATCTGAATAGAACTGGTCCAATTTGATCTGTCAAACCAAATTCAAAATGGTTCAAATTTAATTTTAGATTTGGGGGCATAATTGTAATTGCATCTTAAATGTAAACCAAATTGAACAAGAGATAAACAAAATTAACCAATTCAATTTATGGTTTCTTAAACCAAGAGTAATTTAGGTATTTTAGGCATTTTAGAGGTAGATTGTCACAAAAAATTGTCGGGTACTAAAAAGGAGAGAAAAATAGTTAGGGTATGAAAGTGTCATTTCACTATAATTAAGTGTAACAAAGTGTCATTATCTCATATTTTAATTTATATTTAATATATTTATGTTTTTTCTCTCAAGTATATTTTAAATTATATATAAACATTCAAAGACTTTACTTTACCATTCCTCCATGTTAGAGGGAATTTCGAGACCTACACCCTTCTTCCATGAGAGTAGGTATGAGCCAATAGAAAGTGAGTGTACACTGGTAGAAACATATATATCCAGTAGAAACACGGAAATGATTGTAGTGTAGATTCGTTGAATTTGATAAGCACATGATATTTTCGATTTGACGGGATCACTACGATTTCAAAAAACCATTGAGACCCAACCGAGTGGGTTTTTCTGCCCCGACAACGACCCAATTCATATCTCGTATCTGAACCCGTCTCGAATCCAAGTTTTTTTTTATCTGGCCGAATCGGGTTTGAGGACTACGCATTCCTAAAAAATGCAAAATAAATATTTAAAATATAGTATCTGTTCAAATATTTTGCAATCGTATGTGAGCTGCGAATTAATTGGGCCCATAAATAGTAAGCCATAAGTACAGTTTAGATCTTCAAGTAAATGTACGGGCTTGTGTCCTCAAAGAAGCCCAATAGGCTCTTATTGCTTAACAAGTTTCTGCTTGTTGAGCTTGAGCAGAAGCTACAGGCCCACACTCACGGTGAAATGTTTAAGCAATGAAAATTTTAACGTTAATTTGATTATGGCTCTAGAAGCCCATTAAAAGAGGAACATCATCGACTTGGCCCGTAGAAAACGTGACGTTGACTCTAAATGAATATACAAGGTTATGTATCTCCCATATGACCGTATTGAGCGATACAAGGTTAGATTTGTTACAAAAGGGTTCGCCCAAGTATTTACTAATCCATTTGTTTCAGTTGCTAAGATGGTCACTGTCTGTTGCCTCCTTTTTATTACCGCAACACACAATAAGTCACTCCATCAATGATGTCTACCTGCACGACCACTTGCGCTAAAAGGGTATATGAAAACCTCACATGATTTCTCCAAAAAGATGGAGCATCGAATATGTCATCTCCACAAATCACTTTATCGACTCAAACATGATTCTTACAACCAGGAACACAAATTCATTGATGCATCATGGTTATCGGTTATAAGGTTTAGGCTTCAGATCACTTGTTGTTCACATATGTTGTCTCTTAACCCTCCGTCAATGTTCCTCATCTATGTGGATGATGTCATTGTGCTGGGACAATATCTTCATAGAAAGTGTGTTTATTGATGAATACTTCGTTTGAATAATTACAATAGGAGGTTCCCTTGTATAAAAATTGAGGAACAATAGAATACAATAAGTAAATATAATACTAATCATAATATGACAGTAAGAAAGATATAATAATAATAATAGTAACAATAATATATGTAACACGCCCCCGCAGTCGGAGCAGTAAGATTCTGAATGTTCTGACTGGAGCAAAAGTCTTCAAAGAGAGCAATCGAGAATTCCTTAGGTGAATATATCTGCAAACTTAAAAGATGGTGGTACATGAGGCACAACTTGACCTTTTTTAGTAATTGAGATTGAGAAAAGAAAGTGAGGAGAGATCGAGAATTTAAAAAAGAATTTAGGGTGTTGAGAAATATAAAAAAAGGAAGGAGACGGACTGAAAGATGGATTGACTAAGAGAGTATGATAGAAAGGGATAAGAATAAGTAGGAAGAAAAAGCAATTACGTCATATAATGACGGTGCGGCAACAACGTCTCAGAAGGACGGTGCAAAAGTGGTCAATAATAATAATATATCTAACATTCACAATTCAACAATTGAAATCTCAAGTACTTCTCGAACTTGAAGTCAAAATGTCACCCTCAAGGATTGTCCTCACTGCGAGAAAATATGCATTCAACATCTTATCTGATAGTTAGCTCACCAATTATAAACTGAAAAATATCTTTCTTGACAACACTATTTCTTATCTACCTTGGCGATCTTCTACTGTATCTCACAATCAGATATTATTTATGTTTTGCACACATTGAAACAATTCATATACATGCCACGATAACCCATATGGATGATGTCCTACTTGTTGTTCGTTACTTCTAGAATACTTTGGGAACATTATGTTTTTTGGTCCTGCGCTCATTTCTTGGAGATTCAAGAAGCAAATTGAGCTCTTATTCTACTCAACAACTCGTAACTCACCTAACTAACCTATCCCAAACGCAAATTTTATGAAAACACTATCGGGTTCAAACCATAGCCTCATGTTATAAATGAGTTTTCTTGAACCACTACGCTAATTATAACTTCTCAAGAAAGTAAAAAAATTAATGTAAAGATTCTAATTATATTGATATTTTGCATTCTCATTCTTTACCGTAAAAAAGTAATTGTAGGGGCTCTACTAAAAATGATCTTATGTAATTATTCACCCAATGCCAAACAATAAATGCGTAACTATTATGTTTTGGTCCACTTTTTATTAAAAAAAGACAATTAACTGTTTCCAAGACACAACTATTTTTGATATAGTATATTGTTTAAAGTTTCGTTTTACTATTTCTATGTTCGATATAATTGAAAGTAACCGCAAATTAAGTGTCTCTCATATATAGTTATAGGCCCAGAGACTTTCAGTCTAAATATTATGAAATTAAATTTTATTGAGAGATGAGAAATTCTTTTCGAATAGTTTGAGAAAAATGTAATTTTTAAACGAAAAATCACAAATTAAGTAAATAAGTTGAACTGATAAAACAATGAATTTATTATCCAGATTTGCATATAACTGCTATCAAGTTAAAAAAACCATAAATTACTTCCACATTTATTAAAAGAGAAACTATTGGTTCTTCAAAAAAAAAGAGAAACTATTAGTGGAATTCAGTTAATCAAGTGGTTAAAAAATATCTTTGACCGTTGAAAGTTAAAATGAATTAGTTTTGAAATCTGAGTGTGAAATTAGGCATTGGACCAAATTTAGAGTACCAAAAATACAAATCCCACAAAATGATTGAATTAAATTGTTTTGGGAAATCTTTGACAGATGTTACTAATATAATTTTAAAACTTATTAGTACTTGGGAAATGGAGTACCAAAACCAATGGTTTATTTGCAATTAGTGGTTCATTGTGTTAAGTACAAGTTTATTATTCCCTATAGAAGTCAAAAGTCAACTTTAACAGGCAATACGAAATTAAGTAATATAAAGTTCACATTTCTATATTGTTGGCTTAGGAGTTTGGCTGGCCATTAAGATTAAATAAAATTGCAAAACAGCTTGATCCAATTATTATAGATGATTATATTAGGAGTAGACTTTGGAGCAATAATCAACATTATGTACTCGTGATATTTATACAACTGAAGTCAAAATGTACTTAATTTTGTGGGTTTGTTTTCAAATGTTTACTAACTTAACCACTAATCATTAATTCAAATTAATTATCATAAATATTATCAAAAACATAATAATTTGTTGTTATTATTATTGAGTGCAAGTATGTGACTCTCACTGGGTATGGCTTGTTGGCTAAATTAAAAGTTGGTGCCACCAACAGCTACAGCTACCATTAATGATGAGTTTCATGGAACAATACTCTGCACCACTCTTCGCTTTCTCTTCATGTCTTTGCTGAAATCATTGTGGTCAAAGCTCTATGGTTTCGATGAACGACTGAAAAGGACAATTACATGATCCAAAATTAAATGTTATGTTGCATTTTGGTTTTTCCAACTATTATTTTAGCCTTTTCAATTTAGAATCACTCATAGGATATTAATTAGCATAAATTTACATAATTGTGTTACATGTGTATATATGACTATGCAACTAAATTATTAATTAACTGTGGATGATCAAAGCATTTATGTTTAACATTTTCTTTCAATATATTATTTGAGTGTGAATTTATATCACTTCCTTTCTATATATTTAGGTGTGACTCGCTTCCATTGTGTTTACACGTACAAGTTATATTTCAAAAATTAGTGAAAAAGGTCATAGATCACCAAAATGATATCTAACTCATCATAGCATGCAGTAATATTCATATTTTAAGGACATTCGTCATTCTCAGTTGATGATTTAACGTATCAGACCAAATTCGTTAAAATACCTTACCATTAAGAGTATTCATCATTCCCGATTGGCTATT
>JAYMTP010002081.1:0-21091 GCA_036897365.1 Geranium brycei
GCCTCCAAACCCAAATTTCAACAATCAGAATGTAGTACCACGTCTCTTGAACACCCTGTCCAGAAATCAGCACGATCGAACGGTGGATCGACCTCCGATCGGACTCGTGAACCTTGCTGGTCGGCCCTAAAAGTAGAAGAAAATTCTGCACGAATTTCACTATATTTCTCTCTTAAATTGTCTTGTTTCCTTCTCTCTATTGCCTCCTATTTATAGGAGAGCAATTAGGGTTTCCTTCTCCATATAGAATACTAACCCCATAAGATTTGGGTCTCCACTTATTAAATAAAGGCCCAACAGATGGTGACGACAATAACAACAACAATGATGATGATGATGTTGATGTTAATGCTGATGAAGGAAGCAAATATTGTCGGCTAACTGAGGTAGAGGTCCTTAAAAACTTGGTTAAGCTGAGAGCAACTTTCTTTTCCCTGATGTGGATTCGTACACCATAAAAGTTGGGGGGAAAATTGACATCAACATAGAAGGGTATGGGAAAGTGGTGGTTTTAAGTTACATTAAAGAAATATCGCGGCTAAATCCATTCAGGGAGTTGTTTCCCACAGTGGAAGCTCTTGACGTGAGGGGTCTAGGTAGGTGTGAAGACTTGAGAAATATTATTCCGTGTTGGGTTGATGCTATGTGTTATCAAGACCCGGAGATTTTCCTGCAAAACCTCAAAGAATTGCGTGTTATATGCTCAGAGGATTTGGAAGCCTTATTTGAGTTTGGAGGACAACGTAGAAATTATGAGCCGAAATCATTACAGAAGTTGGACCTAGACGGCTTGCCCAAGTTGAATCACATATGGAAGGTGTCTCAACACAGTACGTTTGTAAGTCAATGCAACCTCACGCATGTGACAATATGTAGCTGCCCAAAACTGAAAAGGCTTGAAGATCTTTCTATAAGCGAGTGCCATTTCTGCTAGTGCCGATCCCCGACAAGACTTGAGCAGCTGCTTTGAAAATTTGAGAAAGGTGAAAGTGTCCAAGTGTCCTAATCTAAAAACAATATTTGCCTCTCACCCTGAGCAGCAACAGATCACTCTACTTAACAACAAAGAATCAGTGCAATGCCCGTCTTTGCAAGAGATGGAGGTGGAGGAATGCCCTGCATTGTCCTTCCAGCCTCTACCAACACCAAAGGTCTCATTTCTTATTCATCACATACATACATATAGAGAGATAGAATTTATGTGTATCTCAAATATTTGCAGCAAATAAGGAGAATTGTGTTGCGCGACATGCGAGGAGAGCAAGAAGCCATAATGCATCTGCAAAGGCCAAATGAAGAGGATGATCCATTTTTGCGTTTTCATTTGGATGACCTGCTAGTGTATAAGCTACCAGGCCTCAAGTGTTTATTGAGCGGCAACAAACACAATATATGCTTCTCCTTTCTTACTAAAGTACTAATCCGCGATTGCTCTAACATGAAGCAACTTTGCACAGCCTCATTCGCTCCAAGCCTCGAACACTTGGAATCGCTGGCTGTTGCGGAATGCAACGCGTTGGAGGAAATCTTCTGTGTCGACAATATCATGGATGATCAGAAACATATGGTTACTATGAAATTCCCTAAACTCAAAAGGTTAACGCTGCAATCTTTACAGAGCCTAATAAGGTTTTGTCCAGATACCTACTATTTAGTGTTCCCATCTTTGAGAATGGCTGGTATAGACATAACATATTGTCCCAAACTAACATGGTGTCAACAGATTACACTAAGAGATTACAAAGTAAGTTCTTTTTCTCTATTTATTACTTATCTGATATCAATGATACTTTGAACCTCATTGTTTTTCAATCATATATATATTATGATCCAGCAATGAAGTGGAAAATAGTGTGCGTCACTTATTCGAGAAAAAGGAGAGAAGACACCACTGATTATGAAGTAAGTCACATTCCAAGTGGAAAATAATGTTCACAATTTCATACTCTTTTAACATTTTCTGCCTGCAACTCAACTTTTTGTTAGTGGACCAACTCAGGTCAGGAAACAACTACATGCACCACCACCATCCAGTTCATCTGGTCCAGATCATCATTAACGTGTAGTGAGGAGAACCAGACTGAAATGACCCGGACCGAACCAGACTGAACCAGACCGAACCGAACCGAACCGGACCAGACCGAATCGGACCGGACCGGCACTCCACCAACTCAGGTCAGGAAACAACTACATGCACCACCACCATCCAGTTCATCTGGTCCAGATCATCATTAACGGTGTGAATAATAGTTTCAATAACATAGTTCAGCTCGATCACGACATTTCTATATCCCATTACATGAGACTCGTACACTTAATTTGACGATGAGGGCAAGTTACAGAAAAGACTATTGGGTTGTGTATTCTATACGCACTGTGCTGGATCTATCTTATCTAAGCATGATGGGTTGAAGATATCTGTACGCTTGATCCATCTTATCTAAGCATGATCTCATCGAACAAATATAACGAGAAAATTTATGTAGACAAACAACAAATAAAACGGGGAATAAGAATATATATGTGGCTCGTCGACAATGTATCGACTATATCCACATACAAAAGAGAGATTATTATCGAAAAACATGATACAAAAATTACTAAGTAAATTCAGTTTGGTTACATAGGTTGTATATACACTCTCACTCCACTCCACTCCACATCATATCTTAATTAGTGTTAAAAAATCGTTAGGCGTGTGTCGGTCGGAGAAGACCTAAAGGCTAAAGATCTAAAGACTAATCGGAAAATAAATCTGATCCATGGATTAGTCGGAAATTATAGACAATTAATTGGACAAGTCAGAAATTTTTACAACATTGACCCTAATAGGAATTAAGAAAACAAAAATCCCTAACCCAATGTGCCACCCAAATTAAACCTAGACAGATCACCGGAACTTGCAATACATCGAGACCAATTCCATATGATAAGAATCCACTAATCCCTAGAAATGATAAAAATGATCGAATTCGACATAAATTCAATGTCGCCAGTCTGACTGTGAAAAGAAGAACAAGATCATTAAATCCGTCTTGAACCCTCCCCACTGCGATCTTATAAAAAAGCAAATTATCCTAAAATCAATGTTGTTAATCCGACATAATAGAAAACGGGATCACTACGCCTTATTGTCATCCGCACTTACCCCAGTGTGATTAGATTAAGTCATATCTAACACATATAGCCTTTAATAAAGTCACATCAAACACAACCATTGATAAGTATCTTTAAGACCTGCACTTGTCAACTTGGGGCCTTCACTTATCAACATATGCACGGTGCTAATGCAAGACAACCCATATGGTAAACTGGTGATAGATTAACCGATATGCTCATTTATGCATCCATTAATTTACATCAAAAGGGAAATGTAATCATAGTCAACCCTACATAGCCTTAGTACAAGGTTAAACTCCTAACATATATACATATTCCTATGTCAGATCCATTAGTTCATATCAAAAGACAAAAACCAGGCATCATCAAAAAGATGGTGGTTCAACACGTGCTATGATCTGACTAACATCATTAGTAGCAAAAAATTAGCCAGCTCTTAGGATCATACCTTATGGAGAAATCCTTATTCACTTCCAACTCCAAGCATGATGGCGTAGGCTTGCGCTTTCTTGGGGGCGGGATGAGGAGTTTGGAGGCAGCAGCTGATTTTGGGTTGATGTTTTTTCCGGGACGTCGAAGAGGGGTGAGCCAAAGACTGGGAGTGCAGGGCCAGTTGTTCTCTGTCTTTGAGACATGTGGATTGCTGTGTCTATTGGTATTGCTCCTGTAAGGGTCTTGAATGCGAATTCCAGGCAAGGGTCTGACCAGAAATCTGAAATCTGAAAAGTGCATGGCCCTGTCTTCTCAGCATCTACACTTTCTGGGTCTTGAAGTGGTTTTGAAGTAACAGTTAGATCTTCAAGAGCCCTTTTGCTCTGGTTCGACGGCTCGACTTGTAAGTGAGTGCTCGTGACTGTCTGAACAGGCTTATCGAGTCCTGTACTCGGCATGGCCTTGCTTTGCAGATTAGCACCACCTTCCAAACTTTCACGAGGCAAACCTGGATCTCCTCCATCAGATCTTGACGGGTGGTCAAACATAATGCCCCGTCTTGGCAACCTACTACGAGAATTAAGCTCATCAGATTTAGTTTTTGTGTTGCCGCTCTTTTCTACCAAGCCAGTGTCCTGAAGAACAGCAGAGACAGGAGTTGACATTTGCTTCATATCAACGATACCGTCAACTGGAGTCTTGAAGCATGGGACTGATGATGGCTCCCCAAAAGAAGGAAAGAATAGGTGTGTGTCTGCCTTCACTCTATCTGCTATCCCGGCTTCCACCTGTTGCAGTTGCTTTTCACGAACACAGTCGTCAATGGGCATCATCTTTCGCTTATTTGACAGCAGCTCTGTTTGTGGAGTGTCAATATTGGTACAAATATGATGAGCAAGCTTTTTCCCTGACCTTAGATTGTACCTCTCAGACATTCCATCTACCGAACTATGTGGAGGTGCGCTTGCAGCTATGGTATCCTCACTTTTATGTGAATTATGTGGAGGTGCGCTTGCAGCTAAAGTATCCTCACTTTTATGTGAACTAAGTGGAGGTGCGCTTGCAGCTAAAGTATCCTCACTTTTATGTGAACTATGTGGAGGTGCACTTGCAGCTAAATCATCCTCACTTTTATGTGAGTCTCTACTTGCATTATTAACAGATGATCCACTGAACACTCCACGGACAGCCGCCAAAGGTTCAATTCCAGCGAGCCGACTTGAAGAGCACCCCGGTAAGTTGAGCTCGTTAAGGTTCTTGGATTTTTTCTCTTTGCCCTGTGTTTTAACATGACTGCTACTTTCCCGCTCACTCTCTCGCGGGTCGTCTTGGAGGATATTGCCTGCAGAAGTTGAAAGGACACCATCAGTAGCATCCTTTTTTCCTTGCTTTCCTCGGGAGCTTCTTGCTCTAGGCCTCGCCGGGTTACTGGTGTTAAAGGTGTCCTCGTTTCCAGCAGACTCTTCAATTGTATTTTTCTTTGTAGTATCTGAGGTTTTCTTCAACACCCTCTTCACTGGCTGTGGCAAAGGCAATGATGGCTTGCACGGATTAACGGTTTCATCATTTTCACCAGACTCTTCGACTGGGGTTTTCTTGGATAATCTTAACCTCTTGCTTTGGCGTTTGTTCGAGTAACTGGCTTTGGGCGTTACAGAGTTGGCTGAGTCAAAACTTCCATTACCTATGTTGCGTGCAGAAATAATTCATTCAGCATCATTGGCTTGTTAAAAGCACTTGGGACATGACTACTATTTATCTTTTATTGAACCCTCACCTGCAGAATGCTGTTGGCTGGTTGCAGGATGATGGGTTTTTTCCCTTTTACCTGCAGCACACGACTAAGTTAAATAAAAAAAGAGAAACTTTTAGAGTACATGATCGATATTTATCTTCTATTGAGCCCTCACCTGCAGAATGATGTTGGCTCGTCATAGGATGATTGGTTTTTTCCCTTTTAGCTGCAGCAGACGACTAAGTTAAACAAAAAAAAGAGAAACTTTTAGAATACATGACCGCTATTTATCTTCTGAACTCTCACCTGCAGAATGCTGTTGGCTGGTGACAGGATGATGAATTTTTTGCCTTCTATCCGCAGACGACGACTAAGATAAAAAAAACTTTTAGAATAACTATGGACAGGAATAGCATGAACATTGGTTGCTCAGATGATCTACCATGTGCAGTGCATTTTTTATCAAACAATAAATTAAACAACAATGCCACCATCGTGGGGATTGTAAACAGGGACCTCGTGCTTATTTCATGAGGTCTCTACCACTTCACCCACGACCTTCAGCAACCACATTCTTATTGCAATGCATTGACTTGCTGGGTTCTCAGAAATCAAGTAAGTGTACTAAGCATGATGTGAGAACTTACTAAGCTTTTTTCACTCATCAACTCTTGATCTTTGATTTGCTTTTCCTTCGGTTTTAATACATATTTACTAATCTCCCCGGTTTCTAGAAAGCGTGTAACTTCTTTTCTGGATCGGAATACATATCCATTAACTGGATCTGTGTAAGACTGTAGCAAGTGTAATTGATTATTTAATTGTGGAAGAACTATACACATAGAACTCACTAAAGTAAGTTGCCACTCTCAAGGAGGATCTCCAAGTAGAGGAAAAGTACACAACCGATATACAAAAACATTTTAGAGAGAGAGGTACCGCGTCTCTTCTGATTTGTGTTCCGGTCTTTTTAATCTTGACTTCCTTTTTCCACCCAGGTGGTAAGCTATCATCTCTACACTCTTCAACGACCACCTAGATTACATATGAAATAATTAGAACTGCACATCTATCTTCTAATCTGAAAATCACTAGACAAAACATTTCATTGCAAAATGAGGTGACACTACAACTTTGAACATGTCCTGGAACCAATGTTTTTTTTGCTCATACCATGCTCACATTTTGTCCCATGTTTGATCAAATCAATGTATACAAAATATGAAGCATTTTTATGTCCAGAAACATGTAAATTAGAGGAATTCAGGTTTTTAGGGGATAGGTAAAATTCAATGATAATCTCGGTCAGCAGTACACTAATCTTACTGGAAAATCCCCTACCAACAAGAAATGACATGGGTGTTTCAATCCAGAGCAGTTAAAACATGCTCATGCATGACACTTATTACCCATGGGAAGTCATAAATTTGCAACATTTCATGCAGTGTCTTCATATTACTGACATGCACACATGATAAACAGTAAATTTATACAATCTATGGAAGATAAAGATACAACTTAAATAAGAAAAACAAAATGAGGTTAGTTAAGGAACAAACTTTGCTTGCAGAGCTCTTAACAGTGTTCTTCGGCTGTTC
This sequence comes from Geranium brycei, assembly GCA_036897365.1. Classification (NCBI taxonomy): domain Eukaryota; kingdom Viridiplantae; phylum Streptophyta; class Magnoliopsida; order Geraniales; family Geraniaceae; genus Geranium; species Geranium brycei. The sequence goes on from JAYMTP010002081.1 coordinate 6,886, forward strand.
AGGAGTGTAACTTTTCTGCTTGATATTCTGGAGATATAGGAACACTTCTGGCTTGGAATAAAATTTAAATCCAAACAATGGATCAATATACACCTGCAATGAGAATGAGTTGTAAGGATGGAAGGAGAAAGTGTCAGGACAAAATTATGATTAAAAGGACCCTTATTATTTCTGAACAATTCAGTTTTCCACTCACTATGTAAGCTTAAAGTAGGATTCGAGCTTGAAACATTACATAGTTGATAGTTCAACAAGCATGTATCAGAGCTAGATTTATTTTTAATATAAAAGGAATATTGCATCACTTCCACACATATAGATTGCTCTGAAATCTATTAAAACAAATTGTAAATATCAAAAGCCAATTTTGATTAGCTTATATGTGTTCCTGTCAAAATCCAAACGAGCCTTCCTGCACTGTAATTAATTCTGCCAATATCTATCTACAAAGCTACATGGTAGCAACAAGTTTGTTACCTTGTATTTGCTTCCAGCTTTAGCCCCACTCTGCCGAGTTTTCATTTCCATAGTCCACCCATCAGGTAACCAGTCAGGATATTCATCTTGTTTTACAATAAGCTGTGGAGAACAAATAATGAGAGGAGAAAATTAAAGACACAAATAGTTGCAACAAGCACAAAGGACGTTCAAATTGCAAACTCACTTGCATATGATTCCTTCCTGAGCACCCCTGGCTAGATGTATTAGTTGGTTGCGGTTTGTGACGGCGAGTGCTTTCCACATAAACGCACTGCATAACATCATCCTTGGAGAAGCACTTTTTCCCAGTTTCCAAATTTGTGTAGTACTATATAAGGCAGAAATAGCACGGGGAAACAAGTTATATTAAAATCATATTAGCAGCCCTTGAACCATATAACATGATTTACTGAGTCGGAACCGGCTAGGCATGTTTATATATGTAGAAGGCAAAGGAACAGCTATTTGATTGAAATTTTAGCTTGACAATAATCAGCCCTAATTATTACTTTCCTGTCCTACATTTTCTTTAGCAAATGAAAGGAGCAACTATCTGATGAAAATAACAACAAATAAAAAGAATAAACAATGCAGAAGCTCAACCACATATGATCACTGTGCATGGATTCAGGTTCAAACGTAGTTTATGTTTGGAGGATAACAAGAGAAATACAAACTTAAAAGTGGAAGCAAAGATGAACTGACGCCTTACGGTCACTTAAATTACATACAACTTGAACATTTCCACAGTAATACCGAAACTTACAACTGTCCAAATTGATCCCAACTGTCTACATCATTATAAAAGTTTATGTATCCAAGACAAATATACGGAATATATAAAACCCACTTTCTCATTTAACTAGGGTATAGTATCTAGTTTCGCCATAATGCCTCTCGACCGGGCATATAGACAAAATATTCACTGCAACATCACCTCTTTATAGAGTTCAATACGGAATCCCAACATGACACCAAAATAGTCATACCATAATCCATATCCGAGTTGTTTAAGACTGAGATCCACTAAATTCCTTCCTCCCCCACACTCCCATAAGCCCCATATATGATAAAATACTAACAAAATGGGAAAGGAGTAAACCTGAACTTCAGAAGACGTCAAATTTTCAAAATGCTCTTTTAGTATCCAATGAAAACAACAAAAAGTTCTTGTAACCTATCAAAATTGGTAAATTTGCAAATTTAAGAGCATATGAACCAACAAGAAAGCTCGTACACACATAAGAGTCCGCACTTGACCCAAAAGACTAGCCTATCAGATATTTGGTCCGACGTGTATATCAGCTCTTCTTTCACTCCGTATTTCCCTAATGTGGGACTTCAACTCTCATATTCTCCAACCCTTCAGCAACTGACATGCATGATACATTTGCTTGCTTACTTATTTCTCTACCAGGCTCAATTTTACAAAACACCAATCAAAGAAACAAGCAGCTAAAATTCTTCAACATTCAACAAACAAAAACATCACACATGAACTCAAAAAGGCACAAACTCTCCACAAAAAACATAAAATCACAAATTCAGCACCAGAAGAGATCGTCTCTCAATCACTAAACCACAAACACATCTCCACAACAATCACAATCAGCGGTTCAAATCACAGTCCACACACACATTCCCAAATCCGCGAGAAAAAGAGAAAACCCCAAAATCGTACCCTAGTTTCGCGACCGCTCCTGAGCACCTTGGACTGTACTGTCCAGCCGGAGGGAAGCCAGTCCGGCGAGGCTCCGGCCACCATTCCGGCGTAGACCTTGCTCTCCGGCGCGAGATTGACGGAATCGGGACAGACTCTCCGGCGATCGAGCACGGTGGCCTGCGAGGTTCGAGCTCGAGCACGAGAGCGTCGTGGTCTCTGAGTAGTTGCGAAAGCGAAATGGCATGAAATGTAAATGAGAGCGATTTCGTGACTTCGATGCCACGTGTCCTTCCAGGTGTCCTTCAGCTGGTTACAGTAAGAGAGTGGAGTGTTGACCACTGTGACTGTGAGAAGGAGAATAGGAAAAGTCAAGTATTGTGGATAATTTATGTTTACGATATCAAGATTCGTAACTGATTATGGGCCGGTCCATGTAAAAGCCCATTAATAGCCATTGTTATAAGACAAGAGTACATGGGAAAATCGTAATCTAAATAAATTTAAAGGTACAGATTAATATTTAAAAAATCAATATTTTCATTATTCTTGAAAAGTAAAAACAATTAAAATGCAAGTTTTAATATTTAATTAAACTATTAAAGGATCAAAATAAATTTTTAGTTTTTTTGTTTGTTTTGAAAACCCCATAAGTACACTAAGGCGTATATCTACATACAACATAACTGCAAATTTCGGCGGGATATATTTCCAACTGAAATCTCAATTCTGATATCATGAAACATATTTGGTGAACTCAATGCCATATTGCCAAACCTATACGCAAATGAAACATAAACGGAAGTCAGTCCAGACAACATGTCATAATAATCTAGTAAATTTTCTCCCGTTTAATTTTGGTGCATATACCAGCGTTGAATATCGTTCACAAGTTGTTGACGTCTGATTCTAATGTGTCACATTCTGCCAATTCATATGTTTAATCCACCCAATAGCCTCCAGAGGACTAACGACATCCACCTCTACTGGTTGGAGAATTCTCGTAAACCTTCTCCCCATCGCTGCCCTCAAACTACCCGGGCTATCTCGACAAATCATCCCAATACCCCACCTTCGCCCCCGACGTCCATGGCTATCTCAATATTGATTTTTAACGCACCTTGGTCTGGAGGAGACCATCACGTATGTTCCCCATTCGAGGAAACTGAGATTTTCTGAACGCCCTCCAATCTCATCACGCAAACTGAGCATAAGATAACACTTGAGTTGTGGAAGAGTCAATCCCCAACAATATGAATTTGTTTCTTGCTCCCTAAAACGGCCCATAAAATCATGGCCGTATGACTTTTGTCCTCTCAGCTCAAACCCCAATCATTTCACTCATGCAACCTCATTGAGGTCCTGCGATATGACGGAGAGCCTGCCCTCACACATCCCTCTATATAGGCTCCCGTTTAAGGGCATAAAAAAGAGATGCCTCCACATTCATTCCTCTCGATCTATTTCGGGTTCGAGTTGGTAGAGTACTCGAAAGAGCACTTCAGAAAAAAAAAAAAAATACACGCCTTTAGCGTAGTACAGAGATTCAATTATCATTACTTTTTGAATCAAGGAGGTTAAATTATTTAGTTTTACTTTAACACATCATTCCATGTTAATCATCATTAAAAAAATTAAATACATTAATTATTTTAATATTAAATAATAAAAAATATTTAAATAAATATATTTATAAATACTATTTGAAGCTTACATCAATAGTCTATCCATCCATAAAATAAAATATTAATCATATTATTTTATAATATCAATATCAATATCTTAAAATGTTATTTCTGCAACTTTATAAGAGTAATAAAAATAATTATTTACAATTTCCCCAAAATATATGATATGTGGTGACTTGTTTTTTTATGTATATCTTATTTAATTTGTTTGGTTAAAGTAATTTTCAAGTAGATCCATTATTTATCAGAAACAGGAAAGCAAGGCATGGGGCATTTCCATTAAATCCAATAAACAAGGAGCATAAAGAGGGGCGAGAGAGAGAGATCAAATCTACCCAAGAGTTGAGAATCAATCACAACCTACAAAGCCGAGGTTCTCTAATTCACTCTATTTTACTCTCAATTTCACTATTCGATTCGTGTTTATTCTATAATCGCTTATTGGACCGCGAAAATTGCGATCTTGATTTTTTTCTCGATTTGGAGGCTAGGGTTTGTCTGTTGGGTCCGATCAGTGATGGGTTGTCTGTAATTTTGATCTTAACTGGTTTTTCTTGGAGATAGCTTCAATAATACCTGAAAACGTAGTTGATTTTCTACTAATCGAATTGGTGATGCCCAGAAATCATATTTATGGGTTTGAACTCTGAATTGCTTTTTGGATATGTAATGGGGCTCAAGAAATTGATGGAAAATTATGCAAATATGGATTTTTGTAGCAAACATGTAAGTAATAAAGTAATAATAGAATTGAGATTTGGGTTGGTCTTGAACCTGAACCAAGGATAGAGAGAACATGTTGGTAAAAACCGAAACTTTACAATCTTCAGTACAAAGGATTTAAATGGGCTTGTGTGTTTTTCATATCATATGCAATGTAACGGCTTTTAAACGTGAGGTCTATGGTGATGGTGTTGAAGTAATGGTCAAGTGGGCGTGATTTTGTGAAATATCGATGCTGAATCGCAGAATATGGATACTATATTAACTCGGACATTTATTTGTATGCTACTCATTTCCAACTCATGTCTCACGTTTCTTCACGGTAATGTACCTCTGGAGCTGTGGGCTCGATATCAAATCTTCCGTGTATAACATTTTTCATTTTGGGTTTGGGCATAGTCGAACTATTTAGCGATTGTTGTTTTTTGTGCTCAGATGGCACTTCAAGAATCATTGGATAGGTTCAAAAAGCAGCAAGCGAGATGCCAGACAACACTTAGCAGCATTGCTGCCAAATCAGGGTCTGCCAGAGCCGCGACGACTCAGAAATTCACACCTCCGCCTCCTTCAACTGTTACAAAAACTCCCGCTCCTCCCGTCAAGTTCTCAAATGACACGGAGAGGCTTCAGCACATCAATAGCATACGGAAATCACCAGCAGGGGCTCAGATCAAGCGTGTTATAGACCTGCTACTAGAGGTGCGACCTGAACTGTTCTCTCTTATGATCAATCCCATGTTGTACTCTTGTAAATATGAAAGTCACCTCTAATTGTTGCTCGTATATAGGAAAAAGAGAAAATGGCAAAATTATGTTGTGTACTATCACACTTTTGCAAGAGGGTGTTGTGTACTTTGTTAATGGCAAAAATGTGGTGTGAACTTTGATTTTTTGGCAGAATTTGTATATTTGTACAAAAATGACAAAATTGCCCTTAAAATTAAGAATTATTTTATAAAAAAACAAATAAATATTTTTAGAAGTTTTTCTGAAAATATCTTTTAACTGAAATTTTTATAATTAAATTATTTTTAAGTTAAAAAATTATATTATAAAAATCTTAATATTAGGGGCAACTTTATCATTTTTGTACAAATACATACATTTTGCACGGAAAATCAAAGGTCACAACCCTTTTTGCCATTAACAAAGTACACTACACCATCATACAAAAGTGTGACATACACCATGTTTTTGCCATTTTCCCTAGAAAAAACAAGGGTATTGCCTTCAGGATGGTATTTTCTGCTTCCTTTTTATGACTACCTGTGTTAAATATATATTTATATGGAAGTCGATGCTGGCTCTTACTTTTATCATGTATCTTACATAATGGAACACTTTCTAATTATCAATGCTACTTTTACTGGAAATGCTTGGGGTTGTTCAGTGACTTACTTCTCTATACATGTTTTTGCAGACTAGACAATCATTTACGCCGGAGCAAATAAATGAAGTATGTTATGTTGACGTGAAGGCCAACAAAACTGTATTTGATAGTTTAAGGAATAACCCAAAAGTTCACTACGATGGGAGGCGCTTCTCTTACAAGGTAATCTCAGTCTTGCTAATGGCCAAATTTTGACATAATAGACGGACTAGCATGTTTTTTGTCCTTAAAATAGTTTGGTATACTCAATTGTTTCTTTATTGTTCATTCACAGTCCAAGCATAATCTGAACGAGAAAAGTCAACTACTTGTGTTGATTCGAAAATTTCCCGAGGGCATTGCCGTGATTGATCTGAAGGATTCATACCCAACCGTAATGGAAGATTTACAGGTATATTTTTTGTAATTCTGTATCGATCTATCACATCCCTAAATTGTTTCCATGATGACAATCACATCATGTGATGGAGCAAATTCATTTATTTCTTGTTCGTTATTATTTTCTTTATTTTCGAACAAAAGATTGTCAAAATAATCATGTCAATCCTCACGTTATACTCATTTGACTGATATAGGATCGTTTTTGTGTCCTTATCGCATATCAATCACTTAAAGTGTGTATCGCTAGCAGTGTTCTAAAATCTCCGACTTGTCCAATTTATCCATGTTTAATCCTTTAATCCAATTAATATTTGATTAGTGTATGACAAATTCCAAATTAGTCCCCGGAAGGCCCTCTCCGCTTGACTCGCACCTAACGGTTTTAGAACACTGATCGCTTGGGTCTTACTCTTAGTCTCTTACCATATATCAATGCATGCAATATAACATAATGTTGCACGCATGCTGGCTTTTGAAGCACAACAACGCGTTATTCATTCTCGAGCTGTATATTTGGTGTAACGTCAATAACTCAAATTCCCTCCGATGGTATTGACAGCATGACGAGCCTTTGGATTTTCATTTTTATTGCTTTCAGTACTGTTTAATACCAAATGTGTACAAGGCGGCGGTATAAATTACAAGATGAAACCAATACTAATTTCTCGTGATCTTCCAGGCTCTGAAATCTGCAGGCCAGATATGGCTGCTATCGAACTTCGACTCACAAGAAGACATTGCTTACCCGAACGACCCGAGGGTTCCCATAAAGGTGGACGACGACCTCAAGCAGCTTTTTCGGGGGATCGAGTTGCCTCGGGACATGCTTGACATCGAGAAGGATCTGCAGAAGAATGGTATGAAACCCGCCACCAACACCACGAAGAGGAGAGCAGCTGCACAGATCCAAGGCATTTCAACAAAATCAAAGTCCAAGAAGAAGAAGCATGAGATCACCAAGAGGACCAAGCTCACCAATGCTCATCTTCCAGAGCTATTTCAGAACTTGAAGTGATAGAGAGAGAGGGGGGAGAGAGATCAACCTGTAATGTACTGTGTGCTTATTGCCTGCACTATCAGATGAAACATTTATGCATCATTGGAATGCCAATTTGTGTACTGTTTCATAATGTGTAATTTATGGAATGCTTGAAGCTGCTCATGTGAGTTTCATTTTGAATTGTGCCTTCAAAATAAATTGCATCTGTGTGGAGGGTTGTGTTTTTTTAATCCTCATTTTTTGGGTTCAATACCTCATTTATGAATAAACAAGTTCAAGTTTGACAAATTAGACAAGCTTTCCATCTTAGGTCTTCTACTTTCTAACTTGTTTGATAAGGATGGCAAAATAACTTGAATCCGATGGAGACTAGACATTTCTGACTGGGTGAAGTCGGAGATCACACAAACCCATTATCATCTATAAGGGAGAGAAGACCTAATTTCTACAAAATTTTCGTGGTGGGTCAGAATCACAAAACTCTTCATGAATTTGCTCTATTCTCAATTTCTCATCCCTATATGTTGATTTTAAAAGTGTTCAATCTTATTTACAAGGATGACATCAATTTACAACTCTGACGGGGACTTGGTGTCCCTATCTAACATGGTAGCGGTCGAGATCACTAAATCCATCAGAACCTGATTAAAACCCAACATCCCCAATCACACTAAATCCGTCTTGAACCTGCTTGTTGCCATCCCACGATTTCTCACTCTAATCACAATTTAACCAGGTTTGTGTTAATTCTGGTGACATATAATATCTTCTCCATCAAGTGATGATGATGATGACCAATTACAGTAACATTTTGATGTTTTTTGGAAGGCACAGAACAGTCATGTTCACAAGGAAAAAAAAGATGCTCCTTTTTGTTTCTACATTACAAATGTGGCGCGAATTTATAACCACCATTTAAAATTTGGGGATTTTCTGATCCAACCATTTGGACTCACTTATCCACCTCCACGCCTAAAGCACTGTCTCTGCGCTCCAATACCTGAAACCCTAGAACCGGAAAAGCCGAGAAACCGAAGGAAAATCTGGAAGAAAAATGCTCGTTCAAGCCCTCAGTCGGAGTCCTTGTTACGATCTCAGCTGGAAAAATCCAGTTACTCCGCACTGTGGTTCCTTTAACGGTTAGTTTCGGCTCCGATTTTGTTCGTGTAGATGGTTGTGGATTTTGCTATGGACATTTTAATCTAGCGACGATCTTGTTCATCGTGATTCATTGTTTTTTGCATTTTGGTGGTTCTCAGTGGAGAAGAAGAGGTTTTGCATGTTGGCCTACCCGACAATGTTGCTCCCAGCGGCGAGGAAATTGGATTTTCCAGGTGATTTTGTTTCTCTTGGATTTTATTTTCATTTTGATTTGTTTGCCCGGTGATTGTTTTTGAGGTTATTTTATTTCTAGTTTTTGGATTGAATGGAGCTATGAGAATGGGTCTTTTGGGGAGGAAGAATCAGGTGAAGGTTTTATCAGTGCCTGAGGGACAAAGCTCAAATGTCAACAAGGAGAGGAAAAGGTTTGTGCTGAAATTGTAATGTAATGCTTTGTCCAGAATTTACACATTTTGCTTCAATCGGTTCGCGTTTGTTATGTATAGTGAAAAATATTCGCGTTAAGTCCTTAGATTGCTTGTGGCGTTTTTTGTGTGCTTAAATTACGCCCACTTTGAACTTTGAATTTAGTATGCATGTTAGAGGTCATATGTGCAATTGGATATGGGATTTACATCACATTGATGGGAAGTATTGATTTTATACAGAAAAGTTGTGGAACACATATGCCTTCTCAAAGCAAAGGAGGGCATTTCTGACGAGGAAGAGAAAGATATGCTCGATTATCTTTTTACGTGCCAATATCAAATGCGTGGCATTCTTACAATATCATTAGGTGAGATTCTGCTTCAGGTTGATACATCATTACTCAATGAATAGAGATAGTTTTCATTGGTTGGTTATTGGATTTGGACTCTCTTATCACGCTAGTTAATACTTAGCAGGGAAAATAAATGTTTGATAAGCTTCAATTTGGTGTGGTGATTAGAATATGAATGCATGTAACAAGTGTTCTATATTCCTGCCTATTGACAGTGGATAATCTCCGTATTTAGAATTCATGCTGATCAATGCGTGGTTGTGCATTTACCTCCATGTTCTTATTGTAGGCCGTCTCTCTGATCAAACTGTAGAGGGATATACACATGCTATCTTCATACGCTTTCAAAGAAAGGACGACGTTGCAAAGTTTTATGAGAATCCTTACTACTTAAAAGTTCTCAAGGAGCATGTAACACCTCACTGCCATGTATGCCTCAACATGTAAACACCAACACTCAGTTCCTTGAAATTTTAGTTTTCACCTGAATGAATATTCTTTTGATAACTTTATATTAATCAACTCACTGGGCTTGGCTATGCTGTGTTATTCCAGGGGTTCCTTAACGTGGATTATGAAACTGAAGTAGAGGATGATATTCTTCCCATATTCAGGAAAGGAGAGGTTAGAACTGGGTGCATCATACTAACTTTGTTTTATAGATAAGATGAAAATTTGCTGATTCTTAATTGTCTCATGGTTTTTTAACCATCCAGTGCCTACACTTTATGAAATATCTATACACTAGTGCTAGTGATGAAAACACTGCAAAAAATTTGCTTCCGAGGAGTGAAACAATATATTTGGTCCTTGGTGATGGCTATTATTTTTGAGATCTTTAATTATGTGGCGATAATATTCATTTCATAAATGTATGGTTGGTTTTATCTTTCTGACCAGTGTTCCTGGTTTAATAATCTATAGTGATTCCTGATTGATATGAATTGCTCTTTGGTCACAGGAGTTCAACTATGGCTTGGAGTTCATTCTCCTTATGTCATTTGTTGATAACACGTCTGGTCCATCAGTAGAAGATGCATTTGCTTCTCTTGTAGATTTGACACTGGAGTCTCCATCCTTAATTGTCCAATTTACTCAAGGTGTGTTTGGGCTAAATGTCTAGTACTTTTTTCCTCAATGAGTATTTGCTTGTTAAAATTATGATCTGCTAATATTTTCGTTTCAATGGATATACTTTATACGTATATATAATCACCAACTAGTATATTTTATCAGGTTTGAACTTTAATGACAGCAATAAGGATTTTACACATGGAGTAGTTATACGATTTCGATCCCGTAAGTCCTGGTTTGCATTCTGTAAGTACATGATTCTACAGTAGCTAGTTGACTGATTCTTTTTGGCATCTTTTGCAGTTGATGCCTTTGAAATATTCGTGGGCAGCTCAGAATACAAAAATGTAAGGAACCCAATCTATGATTTGGCATATTTCTTGTGGACAAGGTTTCGTTTATACACTCACCTTTTCAAAACGTGCAAGAGACTTTTTACTAGTTTTGCGCTTGGGTTCTTTTTGAAGTACGGTATCACATTCTGCATCATTTCATTTTCTGCATCTTTAGTTGCAGTACAGAACTCCTGAAGAACTTTAAATATAACTAAAAAAATTAAAAATTTAGATACATCAAATTAAAGCCTTTCTCCCTTTGAAGTTCTAGCTTTTGCAACTTTGCGCTTATTGTAAATTGCAAGATTATGGAATAGCTTTAAATTTGTGAAAACAGATGTGGATCTCTAAGTTCCAGCCGATCATCCAGAACACACTTTCTGTTCATTTTTCTGTTGATCCCGTGGGCACCGAGCTTATGTAGTCTAGACCCTCACTCTCTGGTATGTTGCCCTCTTCATAGTCATAGACAGGCCTGCGTTGAAGAGCACATACATATTCTATTGAATGTAATATTAACTATTTGCAGGTTTTAAACAAACATTTTTCACTTGCTATTCTGCATTTCAAGAACCACCACCCAGGTATTTACTCTCCCTCCTCTCTCAATGTCACGTGGGCTCTTTATGCTTGGCCAAACCAGTAGTTTTCTTAGTTTCATCTTTTGGCCCCTGAAGTAGAAGACACCATTTCTCTTACATCTCACAATATGTACATAATTTGTTCATGAAAGTCTGCTTCCCCGTCCAAGTGAAGATGTCAGATTTTTTTTGGATTTTCTGTCAGGAGCAGGTACATAGTTCTCATCTGCCTTCTACAAATTCCCCACAGGAAAGCTACAGTCTAATCAGTCCCTCAAGGCTCAAGGTAATGATATAGAAAATGGTACTCATTGTTTGATATTCCCAATCAGTTTCCATATACGATTTTCCAATATGCTAAAACTACTTGTTAACTTTAGGTCTTATGTTCGGCTATTTTAGCCAAATAAATAAATAAATCATTTAGATGACTGATGTGTGTGATATAATTTATAAATAACCCTCTCCATTTCCATTTTATAATCATGAAAGCTGCTTCTTGGCTTCCTTTCTATTGTATTCCTTGACTTATTAGAGAGCAAACAAAAGCACACACAATACGAAATTAAAATAACGCATCTATTTTTCTTATTTAAATACCATCTCTCTCTCCTTTCTTGGCTTCTCACGGAATGGCATCCAGAAACTTGCCTCACTGTTTTGGTCGCTAGCTTTTAAAAAAAGCCAAAATAAGTGATCCATTGATATGCTTGAATCTGACTTCTTTTGTAGACCTTAACAGTTCTCGTTTTATATGTTTAGTAGGTGAATGAAACCAACTCAACTGACCATCTGCTGTACACATATCCGTTCTTTTTTCTATAAGCACCTCTTAACCATTCACATCAGTTCTCATATTTTAATTCATTTAAAAATATTTGTTCCTGCTGTACACATGATTATTTTATTTAGGTAAGTATATTATATACCCATGCCTGAACTAGCATATTCTGCCGGATAGTCATACCAGAAAAAGGAACCTTTTGCATTCTAGACAACTAGACTCAATGAAGTTGTGCATGCTTTGTAATGTTCAACCATTCAATGGAATAAAAGCTATTAGTCTCTTTGGAAAAACTACCATTACTTTCTATTTTGAATTATATCCATCTATCATACATATATGTGTCTAGAAATGAAAAGAAAGAAGGAATGATTCACAGTACTCAGTTATGAAGTGGGTTTGGCCCCCCTGGAACTTCTCGGTGAGAAACTCCATAAACCGGGTCGTTTTCAGCTCTGCTGTACTGCCCAGGGGCTTTTGCAGGGGGATGCCACCGGAACCTGGTATAGAATTCATGTAGAGTCGTCTCCTTGGATTCTTCAGTCATAGTTCTGTGGATGTCACGGCAACTTGAGAGTTGGCTGGTTCCGAGTATGATGAGAAAGACGAGAGGGGCTAGCCTAGGATTATGAATTCCCATAGGAAGAGACGGAGAGGAAGTTGAGGGGACAAGTATAATAGGATTACTTATGCATTGCAGGCAGGTTTGAAGTCCTTTTAATACAGGATCTTGCAACTAGTGGTCAAGAAATGAACCAAAAACTAGCAGTTAATTTATGAAAATGCCAGGAATGCCCTTTGAATTTTCCCAAATCTGCATTTACATCGGTCTTTGTCATAAATAGTCAATCATATTGTGTGTTGAAATTTTATTTGTGGAGTTAACGACTTCATATGCTAACATATGAGTCTCTGTCACATCACTCACAACCTTTGGACAAGTCTACAGTACTGATGATCGATAATCTTGTGATGCAGGTGTTTTATACCGATCTTCGAAGAGTCTAAGAAGAGAAGTTTGGATTTTCTTTATGAACTAGGTTGGTGGACAAGTTTTCTGCTTTGAATACACTGTAGACTGTATAAAACTTGATATATGTTGGGAGATTCTGGTTTTGTTACATTTTCTGAGTTGAAAGGCTATTCTGGTCCTTTTGAACATCTGTTGAGTGCTAATGTGGAAAACGCCTTTTTATGCCTATGAGGGCGTTGACTTTTGATTAATTGGGATGATCACTTGCACAAGTGATATGGGTTTGATAATTTACACAGTGCTGTAACTATTGGTGGAGACTTGGGTACATTATTGGGGAACATGCGGAGAAAAGAGTACAGTGACATGAGGTTCTTTCTTGCTTCCTAAACTATTGACTTTGAAATTTCCAATAGAATGAAAGACCACTTTTAGCCCTCCAGTTCAATTCGTTAAATTTTTGGCTCGCACAAACTTATTGTGATCGAGTTTAACCTAAGTTCTAGTTAAAAGTTGAGTTTGCCGAGTATACAAGTTGAATTTGATAGGTTCACAGATTCCCACATTCAGTATGCACGATCACAAGTTGGGTTGGTTTTATGCGTATGAATTGATAACTTGACAAATGGCAAATTACAATAAGTTTTTTTTATCAACAAGAAACAAATTATGATAAGTGACAAGACAGTACGTATTATTTTCAACATAAAAGAACAATTAGCACTGTCAAGATCCTACATGTCAAGTGTATATATGACTGTTAAGTCTATTATATTTCATCTTGGAAATATGTCATGTTCCAAGTAAAATTGATGGCCGGCTCCTTATTTCTATTGGTCATCATGCAACCTTTAATTCATTTTATTTCTCAAGCAATTTATAATTATGATTACGCTGGGAAGTATGTTTCATTTTCTTTTCCTCGTTTTACTGGGATGTCAAAATACTTTGATACGACGTGAACTCAATATCTCTTCGATTATTTAATTTATCTCAGAATCACAGAATCACTCTAAATTTACCCAATCCCAAGACTAATACAACCTCAAATTCATCTTACTATATAATAACATCAAAAGAGAAAAATATTATTAAAGCTAAAGACATAAGTTTTTATTCGAGATGAATCTGGTTCATCATAATTAATAGCAATATCTATAATCAAAACAAGAACATCATTATTCTCTCAAAACAAGAACCATCGATGATCTCCGTTCTTGAATCAAGAAAATATATACACCATCAAACAAAAAAA
>JAYMTP010002082.1:0-21083 GCA_036897365.1 Geranium brycei
TGTTGGCCATGTGGCCATCTTCCCATACACCACACCAATGAATGCACTATTACGTGCATGATTTGTTGTCATATGTGCATGTGAGGTAAAAAGGGTAAAAGTGGTGGCCAAATTTACAATAAGTAATAGATTTTATTTTAATTTTTAAATAAGGATAGATTTGTCCTTTCACATACTTTGACCCTTAAAATTAACAAACTTCATCAAATTAAAAATATAAAAAGTATATGATTGTACTGCCAACCAAAATGCTTCAAACTATATGATTGTAAATGCAAGAAGTGTTGCATAATATGTTTGTAAATAGGGATGATAAACTCTTGACCTAACATAAACCGATGTTCTCGATCCAGGTGGGTAGGGAACGGGAATAACCAATTTTTTCTCCAACATGCTCTATTGTTATCTCACAGAGAGACAAAAATCTCTGAATCTGATGAAGTCCTGATATCTTCGAACCAGCAAAGTAAAAGTCAAGATCACAAAACTCGTCCACTTGCCACCCTAAGTGTAAAATGTAATTACCCCATTATTTAACTCGTTTTGAAATTAGTGTAGGTAAAAAATGGGTAATTACACATTATTACACCCAACTATCGATCATTCTTTAATCACTTTTCCGAACTAAAAAACTCGATTTTACACTCACCAAACTATTGTTTTGTGACACTTAGCTCTAACGGGGTTAGTGTTGCGGAGATCCGGGCCTTACCTCAGAGGAGCACCCAAGGAAAGCTCGTATACACATTAGAGCCCACATTTGACCCAAAAGGCTAGCCTATTAGATTTAGGGTCCAATGTGTATAAACACCTTCCTTATACATTGTAATCTTTCGATGTAGGACTTCGAACTCAAATGTGCACCTAACAATCTCCCCCTACATATAAAGTCCCATCACATCAGGCTGGCTCCCCCTGAACCAAACTTTTTATTTGGTCAATTCTATCCCAATATGGCTCTTTCCATCATATCTGAGCCTTACCATAGGGAGAGCTAATCATGGTCATAGTTTTACCAACCATAACAGTACCCAACCACTTAGCCGGGAGAGTATAACAAACCAAGCCTCTGATGCCACTGTTAGGGAGATGCGGGTCTTACCTAGGAGGAGCACCCAAAGAAAGCACACATACACATTAGAGCACACCTTTGACCCAAAAGACTAGCCTATTAGGTACATGGTCCAATGTGTATATAAACATTTATTATACCGTGTAATTTTCTGATGTAGGACTTTGAATTCAAATGTGTACCCAACAGTTAAATCTAATCAGAATTTCAAGGTAAAAAGACCAAAATTTCCTCACTAGTTCTTATTTGAAATCAACATGATCTGACTGGTTCAAATTTAAAACTAATTTTCTTTCTCTAGAAGCATCTTGTTGACCTTGTCGAAGTTGTCGGCGGAGACGACCTCAGCGCACTGGAGGAGCAACGTCAAGATGTGGAGACTGTCTTCGTCTATCTTTTGTTGTCGAGCCTCTTCTGATTTTGATTATGGATTTGCTAGTTCATGGATGGGGTTGGTGTGACCGTAGAGTAGGAGAGGTGGTTGGTCGGAGCAGGCAAGGGTTTCGAGACAGAGTACTATTTGGCACTTGAATATGAGAAATTTTTGGAGCATTTCGTTCAGATTTTGTGTCTAATTTTCTCGAACCGCATAGTTGAATAGTTTTGAAGGAAATGGATGAAACCCGGAGAAGGAGAGGAAGAAGGAGACGATGATAATCTAGGTTCTTGTTTTGAATTTTCTGCTTTTGTTTATGTCTCTTGGTGTAAATTTTGTTACATTTATGAGTTTATGGAGTATTTTGTAGAACAAACCGAAAATGAAATAGGAGGTGTGGTCGCCAGATCTGGTTCTCCGACTGCAAACTAGATATAATTTGCAGCAATCGATTGCTCTGATTTTGTGGGTTTTGAAAAAACAATGGATTGCTCGAGAACTCGTCGTTGTTTGGATTCACAAATCAGATGGCCAGAAAACGGTCAACCTTGTCGAGAATCGGCCACTAAGAGAGAAAGAAAATCTTTATAAATCAGTTTTTTATTTGAACCGGTTATACCGAATTTAATCTGGTCACACCAACCTGATTTCAAATCAAAACTACTGAGGATATTTATTCTTTTTATCTCAAAATTTGGTTAGATTTAACCCCGTTAGATGTTAGTGACAAAACAATAGTTGTGTGAATGCAAAATCGAATTTTTTAATTCGGGATAATGGTGTAGGAATGACCGATAGTTTGGTATACATAAGTGTAATTATCCCTAAAAAAAACTTCCAATAAGTTGTGTGATCGCACGTGCCAGCCCGTCTCCTCCTCTCGACCAAAATTAGCACAAAACAAGACAGGACAAAACACACCATTACTGCTACAAAGACTCTCTACACTGAGAGATAGACAAATCCCCAAAACCCTAACCCTAGACTCAACCTTTCCATCCATGGAACCCGAGGACGAGATCTACTCCAACGGCGGTGAGGAATCTAGCCGCAGCAGGCCGATCATCAGCGGCGAGCCACTGGACGTCGAAGCCTACGCGAGTCTCTATCGCGGCCGCACCAAGATCACGCGCCTCCTCTTCATCGCCGATCACTGCAACAACCGGTCGATGGAGCTTGAGGCGCTACGTATGGCCTATGACGAGATTAAGAAGGGCGAGAACACGCAGCTACACAGGGAGGTTGTGCAGAAGATCGATGGCCGATTGGGCGCTGACCACGACTCGGACTCGGCCTGGTGCGACACCATTGAACGCAAAGCGGAGCAGAGGAAGGAGAAGCTTGACAACGAACTCACTGCCTACAGGGTGCAATTTTGAACTTCGTACAAATTATATATTTTTCAAGTGTTTAACCAATTATGTTGCTTTTAGTGTTGTTTAGAACTAACTTCATTGAGTGATAGCCCATTGCAGTACATGCCTTTATGAATCAAGTGGTCTGATAAGCATGATTGTTGATTCCTTGTTTTTGATTTGTGCGAGTAGAGAGGGCTTCAGGGTAATGTGGTATATAGGAATCTATACAGATTATAGAGCTAGACTGAAAGGTCAATAGGGAATGGAAATTTGCAGTATATCTTGAAACATATGCATCTACCCACTTCATTGGAAGTAATTGTAAGATGGTTATCTGAAACAGCTGCACTGTTACTTATTGTGTTAACGTATTTAAAACTTGGTTCTTATTTGTTCCTTGTAGTTTTCTAGTTTCTTTTGTTGGCGTGAACATTGTTTTTAAGTTTTTTTAACCTGTCTTTTGATTCATCAAGGGTTTATTAAGTGTTCCACTGTTGGAGATATCCTATTTGTGTGTGTAATGTGTTGGTCCTTGTGACCTTTAGTTGCTATAGATGTTCTCAGAAAGAGCTGTTTTGATCTCTTATAGCAAGATGATGGGTTTGAACGTGACATAGTTTTGAATGCTGATATCATTATTCAAGAATTTGTTGGTATATGGGTTTCAAAAAGAGTAGAGAAACTTGGTTAATGGCAAATGCCGACAACACAAGATATGATATTTTGGGGGAGTTAATGAAGACATTACTATTCAGATAGTTTCCATTTCTTATTGCACTTATAAGGTATTATAAGATGCCTCTTATCTTCACAAGAAATTAAATATTTTGATCGGTTATGTTCGGTAAAGATTTGTAAATTAACAAGCTGGCTGATATTTTTTTCTCCTTTTTCCATAGTTTTAGATATCTGGAAACCTGAATGTGGTTGCCTGCTTCTTTGTGTTGTCTCATATACTGATCTGGTTACTTATTTAAATCACATTTGATAATGTGATAATATATGTCACTATTTAATATTTATTCATAAGTGGAGCTTTCTGTTTTGTCAATAATCTTTGAATTGTAAGCAAATTAAATCTTATCCAAGTTAGGTTAAGCTTGATTGTGTACACTTTCCCATATGATTGAAATTAGAAAAATATTGAAATATTTGAATTTGTAGGACTTAACAGTAGACAGGGTGAAGGAGAAGGTAGTTTTACATGGGACCAAGATTAATGTCTGCATTAAGGAATGCTTTAGTTTAGCTTGCTCATAAGAAGGAAGTGAGAACATGCCGTTGTCCTCCCTTAACCGATATTAGCCTGACTACTATCCTTGACCTGAATAGTATTTCTCATTTTCCTTGGTAGGAAGGTCACTATTGTTCTTGGTTGTACTTGTTTCACGCTGAACTGAATGCAATCTTCTTTTGTTTACTTATCTATCAGTCCCAATTTCACTTTGCTAATCCTCCTTGTGCAGACTAATTTGATCAAGGAAAGCATAAGAATGGGATACAATGATTTTGGAGATTTTTATTACTCGCACGGTGCTCTTGGGGATGCTTTCAAAAGTTATGTTCGCACTCGTGACTACTGTACTACATCAAAGCACATTATACATATGTGCATGCAGGCAATTCTGGTCAGCATCGAGATGGGCCAATTTACACATGTCATGAGCTATGTTAGCAAGGCGGAACAGACACATGAAGCACTTGATCCAATTACAATTTCAAAATTGCGTTGTGCCGCTGGATTGGCTCACTTAAATGCCAAGAAATACAAGCTTGCTGCTCGCAAGGTTTGAATGAAACATAGTCATATGCTTTTATTTTGCCAATGCTGGTTACATAACGTTCTCTTTAAACTAGATCATTGTTGGTTCCTGTTAAGGAATAAACTGCTATCATGACCCATGAACTTACTCACTTCTGAATGATAACTGTATAAATTCGTGATTAGACCTCCTAAATGACTCAAATATGTTCAATAGCTGTTTTCATCACTTTAGGTTTTTGTCCTTCTCAAACATATTTAAGTGGTCTTACTTAGTCCTTTGTAGAAATGATCATTGTGTTATCAACTTATCATGCCATTGGATGTCCATCGAATCCTTCATTTTATACATATGAATAATGCCAAGGGGTTATTTGACTCAAATGAGTTCCTTAGTGTTGTTATCATAGACATAAAAATTGAGGGTAACACCCTCATAATTGAGGGAGGAAATTGGGTAATACATGAATTCCACTTTTTCTAAATAGGTACCACAAACTGCGTAATTCACTTGGGTAGGGTAAGGTTGATGGTAATTCTGTAGATGTATAAACACCTCCTCCCCTTCAATTTTGAGTAATAGTGGAATATACTGGTTTTCATAGTTTGTTATCAACAATTGTATGTATCAGATTTAAGTTCATGACCTCACATTTATAGAAGCAAGTTCTTAGCCACTTGACACTACTTATGTTGGTTGTTGATTTTCATAGTTGGAGTGGTGAGTTTTTACTATACCGTCTTGAGGAACTAACTATGCCTTATCAGTTACGACATAGGTTGTTATTTTGGTTTCAGTAGCCCCAAGATTTTCTGACTGTTCAAAGTTTGGCTCCCATGTTTTGCTAAATCTCTGCTCTTTGTTATTTGATGGAATGACTCATTGCCGCTGCAGTTTGTGCCATTGTTTTGTTACTTGGGATTATCTATGATACACTCTGGCCTAATTTAATCTATCTGAATTTTATTATCTGCACATTAAGTATTCTCCATTTATGCAGTTCTTAGAAACAGGTCCTGAATTAGGGAGTCTCTACAATGAAGTGATTGCACCGCAAGATGTTGCAACATATGGCGGCCTTTGTGCACTTGCAAGTTTTGATCGAACAGAGTTGAAGGCATCTATTTTCTTTTTTTCATATCATATATGCATTTCTCATCAATGATTCAGTATAATAGGGCTTGTGGTACCTTTTCTAATCTGTTCACATTTGATTTTGGCAGAATAAAGTGATAGACAACTTCAATTTCCGGAGTTTCTTAGAGTTAGTACCAGAAGTGAGAGAGCTTATTCATGATTTCTATGCCAGGTATATTTCATCCTTTTGTGTTATATCTACCAAATCTATTTTCCACTCAGTTAAAGTTGGAGGCATAAACTTGTCATTGTGGATTAGAAGCAAGAGCAATAAATAGATCTTGAAGCTATTGCACTGTATTTCTTTGAATCTTTGTTGGTGCATGTAATTTCAGCTTGTTGGCTGTAGGGGCCCAACGGGTTACATAGTATGCGCAACCGACAGACTTTGGTTATGAAATATCTGAGTCAATAGACAATTGCATGTATTGACTTAGTAAATAGTTTATTTTTGAAGTATTGGTCTGGTCAGGCTGTTTTTATGATAGTGTTTCAGTCAGATTATTAGCTAGTTCTTATATGTTAAGTAGGCTACATTTTAAGCTTTCCAGGAATACCATTGAATTGGTCATTGTATTAGGAAACTAGGTTTTGGAAATCTTGTATGATCCAAAATTGGATCTTAGCCACAACTTTATGTTTGGATGAAAATATGAAACAGCATTTAAAGATGAATGATAGATACTGGAGAAGGTTAGTGTGTTTTTGAAGACGTTTATTTTTTCCCCCCATGATTTGAGGTTATGTGCTGTTTAAAAATAACACGTTCATTAGCACAAATAATATGGTGTTAGGTGTGTGTCCTATGATTGATTTTCGTGTCTGCATTTACTTCATATGCTCTATTTTATTTTGTTCTGATGCTCCGGTTTTTGTCTGTCTTCTCATTGCAGTCATTATGCATCATGTCTGGACTACCTTGGGAATCTCAAAGCAAACTTGTTGCTTGACATCCATTTGCATGATCATATTGAGACGCTGTACATTCAAATCCGTCACAAAGCTCTCATCCAGTACACACACCCATTTGTGTCAGTGGATCTGCACATGATGGCTAATGCTTTCAAAACAAGTGTTGCGGGACTAGAGAAAGAACTTGAAGCTTTGATCACAGACAATCAAATACAGGTGGATATTTTTTAAAATTGCTCTCTTGTGTTTCTCTTTCTGGTTTCAAGTCCTGTTTAAACAAACACACAAGTTATGGTAAACATCCAAAGCGCAAGCTTGCCTGTTTTGCTTGTATCAATTTGTTGATATCTTACTGAGCTAATCTATATGCATATGCAGGCTCGAATTGACTCGCACAACAAAGTTTTGTATGCAAGACATGCTGATCAGCGAAATGCAACTTTTCAACGAGTTTTACAGACGGGTAGTGAATTTGATCGGGATGTCAAGGCAATGCTGCTGAGAGCAAATCTTATCAAGCATGAATACAATCTTAGAGCAATGAGGAAACTTTAAATTTGTATTTCACTTGGGATGAATATTCTATTCATGAGACTGGCTTTTGTCAACAACTGCCAGATTAGATATGAGAGGGATGCTTTTGTTTTGTATATACTCAAACTTGACATAAATCTCAGTGCTCATTCTCCGTCTTTTCAACTTGTCCTTATTTGATGTTTTTATTTGTTTTGTGGATGAATATGTTCTAAGAGCTTCCATTTTGTTGCTTGCTAAATTAGGGGATTAATACACCTCCATTTCTTTGTTATTTAGGCTTGTTCTTTGATTGGTCTGTCAGTATCTTGGTTTTTTTTGAAAATGTATGTATTATTCGAGGGAGTGACATTGGAACTTGGAAGAAATTAATTTTTATTTTTATCTCCAAAATTTGGATAATGGTTTTTGGGGGTATTCTCACTCAACTGATGACTAATAATTCCGTTAGTTTTGAACATGAAATAATTAAAATACTTTTATTTATTTTTAAAATTTTAAAAATGATATCATTTGATCTTTGTTTTTCTCCTTCTCTCTCCTCTCTTTTCTCTCCCCATTTCATCTCTTTATGTAGTGTAGCCAAAGAGAAAAATGTTTGAAGACAAAGTTCACTGAAATCTCCAAATTCCCGCTGAAGCAAGATCCATAAACACCAATTAACTAAAAAAAAAAATCACCCAATTTCAAAACTACACCTCTTAAAACACAACACTCAAGTGTGATTCCGCAATCAGCCAACAAAAGAAATCAGAACTCATAAACAAAACAACCTCTCAGTCCAAGCATGTTTCACGTTTTCGATCAATCCATATAAAAATTTCACTTCTCAAAATTAAATCAACTATATTAAGGTGAGAGATGTATCAAATTAGTTGTAGTTACGAGAGATTATTCTTTTTTTAAAGAAGTAGGAATAATAATGAGTCGGGTTTCGCCGAACTTGCACCTACTCATATTGAACGAGCGCCCGACCAATTCAAAACCCGTCAGGTACGGAGATTTTTCAAAACCAACCCACAAAAGAAACATATAATCTAGAAACTTATGTTAGATCTTAAAAATACTAGATATTAACAAATAAGAATATAATTATAACATTTAATTGTATGATTATTATTTAAATATCTCTAGTACATGTCGCCTTCGGATCGGGTAAAGGTCCATCTACATCCACTAAATTTTTTTTCTCAAAACTCGCATTTGAATTTTTTGAGTTTCTTACGTTCTGATCGATGTGGGTGAGTATCTGTCGAGTTCAAATATTTTTGTCATGCTTAATAAGAAGATAGTTTGCTTGGCCCATTAATCATATAAGATTCTATGTTTTCTCTAACCGCGTAAATACATACTTCACTCTCAGTAGTTAATTAACTTTCATTTCTTCATTAAGAACGAATCATTGTGATTGAACCAAAAATAATGAAAATCATTTAATAATTAATCATCACCATTCACCACTACATTAATTTCTCCAGACACTAAGACCAGTTTCTCATGTACCAGAAGCACCATCACTCGCACTCGGTGGAACATGCCCCAACTCCCAATCTCACTCTCTCCTCACCGACTCTGAATCGAATCTGAATCTGAAACCTCCCTCCCCGCTCCGATCCGATCGGCCCGATCCAATCCGGAAATGGGCCAGCTGAACCTGCCCGCATCGAAGCGAAACGCGCGGCAATGGCGGCTCCTGGACCTGGTCTCGGCGGCCTTCTTCGGGCTGGTGTTCCTCTTCTTCCTCCTGGTGTTCACGCCGCTCGGCGACTCCCTCGCCGCCTCCGGGCGGCAGGCGCTGCTCCTGAACACCGCCGATCCGCTGCAGCGGCACCGCCTGGTGGCCCTGGTGGAGCAGGGCCAGCAGCAGACCATCGAGGCCTGCCCCGCCGACGACGTCGACCACATGCCCTGCGAGGACCCCAGGCGCAACAGCCAGCTCAGCCGCGAGATGAACTTCTACAGGGAGCGCCACTGCCCCTTGCCCGAGGAGACGCCGCTCTGCCTCCTCCCTCCTCCCGACGGCTACAGAGTCCCGGTTCACTGGCCTGACAGCTTGCACAAGGTATATCTATATCTCTTGATGATCATGTGTTGATTTGGAATTCTGGGTTTTGGGTGTTTTAGATCTAAGGTACTGAAAGTGTGAATCTTGAATATGGAAATCCAGTTAGTTTAGCTGTTGGTCTTGGTACAAATGTATATTTAGCTAAATAGATTATGATATTATGCTTATGAAGGTATTGGTTGTTATAGATTTCCTTATGCCATCCTTGTCGCCTGATTTAGATGTTGCTTGATAGTTGCTGCTGAACAGGAATGTTTTGCTATTGTGAGTAATTAGCCAATTTGAGGGTGTCACGAGTTACAGATATCCCTGTTAATCTTTAGCTGTTGAATGCCTATGAGTTCTTTCTCCATTTACATCAGAGAGATTTAGTAGGAGCGAAAGCTAAAGAAGATCCAAGTACAAGGGACGTCCATAAGAGACTCCCAAGGACGTGTTTCTAATTATGAAGCTATGAAGGATGTGTAGTGAATAAAAACTATGTAGACGACTTGGGGTGATTTGTTAAAGAAAGAGGAATGACATAAAGAGTTATAAATATGCATTGACAGACCTTTGAAGTTGCTGTGTTTCTTTTATCCCCAGAACAGCAAAACCTCTGATTTCAGCCATTGGGAATTGCATTTTCTCATTGATTTTAATGCTGCTTCCAAAATCACTTTGAAAGAAAATATATATTTTTGAAAAAATCAATTCCAGACCTTAGCATGAAATATGAATGTATAGAGTTTAATTCCTGGAAACCACAAGTATCCAGCCAGTCACATTTTTGTATTAATTATGTATTATCGTTGCATATCATAATGAGATATGGAAAACTGTTGCTATCAGTGTAGCTTGCCATGTGATTTTATCAGTACTTAAATTTTGCAATAACTTGTGCAGATATGGCATGCCAACATGCCACACAACAAGATTGCATCCCGGAAAGGTCATCAGGGATGGATGAAAGAGGAAGGCCCATACTTCATTTTCCCTGGGGGTGGAACTATGTTCCCAGATGGAGCAATACCATATATAGAAAAACTTGGATTGTACATTCCTATAGCTGGTGGAGATCTGAGGACTGCTCTTGACATGGGATGTGGGGTGTGAACTCGCGCCTTATTGTCTTTCACATTTATTGGTTACTGTGTTTATTGTTCAATAATCAAACAGTTTAATCCTTTCGCAGGTTGCCAGTTTTGGAGGATTTCTACTCTCTAAAGACATCCTGACTCTCTCGTTTGCTCCGAGAGATTCACACAAATCTCAAATCCAATTTGCACTTGAAAGAGGAGTACCTGCTTTTGTTGCCATGCTTGGTACTCGGAGACTCCCGTTTCCCGCAGCCTCGTTTGATTTGATGCACTGTTCTCGTTGTCTAATCCCTTTTACAGCTTACAGTGAGTTCCTTGTGACATGTTACATTCCAGACTGTATTCATTTTTGCTTACTTAATTGAAGAGGAAACATGGCTTTGCAGATGCAACATATTTTCTTGAAGTGGATCGGTTACTTCGCCCAGGAGGGTACTTTGTCATCTCTGGTCCCCCTGTACAGTGGCCTAAACAAGACAAAGAATGGGCAGATCTGCAGGCTGTTGCAAGAGCACTGTGTTATGATCTGATTGTAGTGGATGGTAACACGGTCATTTGGAAAAAATCCGATGGAGATTCATGTCTCCCCAACCAAAATGAATTTGGGCTTGAATTATGTGACGCATCAGATGATCCAAGTTCTGCATGGTAATAATTTACAAAATGACTATTATCATTATGAGCATCGTTATCTCAGCAATGAATAACAATGTTGGTACATTACAGTGAAAATTGAAGGAGATATTAGTTGAGATTGTAACTTTAAGTTCAACTCTGTCGCAGGTACTTCAAATTAAAGAAATGTGTAAGTAGGATGTCTAATGTCAATGCAGAAGCTGTTGGATCAAGTTCTAAGTGGCCATATAGGCTAACAAAACCCCCTTCAAGGGCCACACTCATGAAAAACGGCATCGATGTTTTTGACGCTGACACTCGGCGATGGGCAAGGAGGGTTTCTTACTATAAGAAATCCTTGAACTTGAAACTTGGGACTCCAGCAGTACGTAACATCATGGATATGAATGCATTTTTTGGAGGTTTTGCGGCAGCCCTCATATCTGACCCTGTGTGGGTTATGAATGTTGTTCCTGCTCGCAAGCTGTCAACACTAGGTGTAATTTTTGATAGGGGGCTTATTGGAGTAAATCATGACTGGTAAGCTATCTTCGTAAAACTCACTTTAATTATTTGGAATGAGATGCATATATGGAAAGATCGGGAGTGGTTTTCATATTTATGTTAACCACCTAAGTGTTTTCCTTGAGCAACTGAGCTGATAAAATTGTGAACCTGAGTGACATTCCATGTCACCACCATGGTGTCTTGTGTAGGTATCAAGAATCATGCTGTAATATATGATAAATTTGCAATTGCAGTGTTGGCTTTCATACCACACTGAGTGTGCTTGCTGCTGTGTAAGATAAAGTAGTGTTATTATTGGCATTCATATTGCTCTCTGTCCTATGGCAAAATTTAACTTAAAACTTATATATTTCCAGTGGGCATGTATTATGCTCTACGTTAAGTGTTCCAGGTGCCAGTCAATTATATGTCCTAGAGTAAAGGAAAATGGCACATTCCCTGAACCCAACTTCATTTTGTGTTCAGTGTCTATCATTCATACATATGCAGGATATTAGTCCTCTTCTTTTAACCATCATCTGGAATTAGTAGTTGCAGCCCTTTTATGGAGCAGTAGTTTAGTGGTCTTACAGCCTTCTATTCCCAGCTAATGATCACTGATGATGGTGCAGGTGCGAGCCTTTCTCAACATATCCCCGAACCTATGATCTCATCCATGTAGCTGGTATTGAATCACTCACAAAAAGTTCGGGTTCAGGAAAGAACAGGTATTTCTGATTTATGATCCAACCTTGAGCTCTTTTTCTGTTGTTTCTTTATTAATTGAGCTGATATTTTTATACTGATAGGGTACTCCTATTAAGTATTCTCTTCTAAAAAGGAAAAGGACATAGAGAAGACAACTACTATTTTGATGGCTTCCTCCCATAAAAAATACTCGATTTTGGTCAACAAAAATAATTTTAGTCTTTGTTAAAACACTCAGTTTTTGGTCCACCAAAATATTGGTATGGTAGATAGGAAAAGGGCAGAGAATTTAGATTGTATGAAATATGGCGGGCAGAGTCTCTTGATGAAATCATTGTTTCTTATGGTTGCTGCACTATAGTTTAATTAAAACCCTATAAGAAAGATCTACTGCCGATGCATTGATATGACAGCTTGGGATAAGATAGTGAAAACTTATGTTGTCAATTGCAACCACTTGGTCAAGTGGTTTAGTGGTTGGCCTAATGACTGAGGTGCAAACCTGGTAGGTGGCGGTATAGTGATACACCCTGACAGTGTATCGACTTAGACCAGAGAACAAATCAATAGATACTAATAAAGGACTTCCATTGATAATATGGTACCAAGATATTCGACCCCAGGGTTTTAAGCACTCTAAAGATTAGACATTGAACATCGCTTTCTTAATCTCCTCATTTCTCAATTTACTCTCTCTAGGAGTGTTATTAAAGAAAACACATATATGCCGATACAGTCTTGCGATATCAATATCAATCAAGAGATCACAAGATCAATTGAAAATCAAGTGCAATATCAATAAAGATCCTAAGGTCAATCATCCCACAAATCATGATCTTTCCTCTTCCCACAAATCAAGACCTCTCCTCGTCCGGTGTTGTCTTGTATAGTAAACAACGGAATGGATAAAGGCTCTATGTAAAGCCATTCTTTATCACATGCCAATATAAAGTGAAGATGATCATTGGAACTTCAGATTTACAACAGTGTTAAGATTATGTTGCATTCATGTTTGTTTGTTTATCACATACAACAAAAAATCCTGTTATTGCATATTGAGAAAACATTTTTCATGTGATAACTTTTGTGCAATGTGGTGAGTTTAATATATTTGGTGTTTATTTGAGAGTGATTGCATAAAAAAGTTTTTTTCCTAAGATCTAAGTACAAATTGACCTAAACAGAAAATTATGAGAAAAGGTGGTTATAGCCGACCTTGAATGCTTTATTACTATAAATTTACACGGTGCACGGACGACCATTTAAGTTCAGTATTAATGGAGTACAGGTTTTAGGAAACTGCCCCCCTAAGAGCTAGAATGCAGCATTCTAAGCCTTTTTCATCATTTAAACATGATGAACAATTACTTTAAACATAGTACCAAGTCTTTAGCCCTTGCATTCCTGACTGCATAACATGATGTTATAAATGTATATGGTTTCTGAAGAAGTTGATAAAAAAGTTAAAAAAGAGTGCTAAGGAGTATGTGACTTCTGCAGGTGTAACCTTGTGGATTTAATGGTAGAGATGGATCGTATTTTGCGTCCGGAAGGGACTGTTATTATTAGAGATTCTCCTGAAGTGATTGACAAAGTTGGACGCATAGCTCATGCTGTAAGGTGGACAACTACGACGCACGAGCAAGAACCCGAATCACAAGGAAGAGAAAAAATCCTAATCGCAACTAAAACCTTATGGAAGCTACCTTCTGCATCCCACTAAGTCTGTCTGGTAATGTAGGTATTCCGCCTCTTACTTATGATTATTTTTCTTAACTATTCTCATTTGGTAAACTTCTTATATCTAGAGATGGTAGTGTAAAGACAGAAAGATGTGCAGAATGTCGTCTTATAAATTATGTTTACTAGTAATTGTGTCTAGTGTACTATTAAAACACGATAAATGGTCTTGTGTTCTGCTCTTGCCATTTACTTTTGCATTGGTTGTGTGGTTGAACTCAATCTTGGTTCACCTCATGATTTGCAATTTAAAAAGGCTGTGTCAGAGAACACTAATCAAATGTCCAAAGTGATGCTCCATCTTTGCAAGTGTTGATAAATTTTAAATTTCACCTGTTATTTGTGATTGTTGATCAAAAGAGTTATGGTCTTGTCATCATCTTAATTGTTTGGTATGCCCCATTGATATATGTTTGTTGTACTTTAGCCATGGGAAATAATTATACTACCTCTTTCGAAGATAAGTCTTTTGTTGTTGTTGCAAATGTGGCATATTATATTAGTTTAGTATAAATCCTATCATGCTCTACTTACTCATTAGGCTACCTCAACAAGAGGGCTCAACAAGAGAGCTCAGCTTTTGAGTTGTCATATTACCATACTCACTCTTTTGAAGTGACAGCCTGAGGCCTCTGGTTTATATTATTTAATTTAAAAATACTATTTATGTATAATTAATTATACATACCCTCTCCCTTATCTCTTCTACTCCCTGCCACGTCGGCTACTCCCTCTCTCACTCTCTGTTGCAGCCTCCACTGTGGCAGCTCCGGAGTGGGCAATCTCCCCACTCCCTTGTTGTGGCCGGCCTTAGGTTTAAGGTATTCATATCTCGATAGATAGAGAACTTTCTTTGTAGTTGAAGATCAATTAATTTACCCAATATTTATTTCTCTATTTCCATTGATTAAACTTAAGGATGAACTCACCTCTCTTGAGTTAGTTTATATATCACCAACTCATTAGAAATGAGAGTATAAAACACTCAATTTAGAAAGAAAAAAATTCCTCATAGAAAATGTATATTTATAGATAGCATCAGTCATGAGAGTGTGCATTGGGTCTGTATTGAGTTTGGATCACATTTTATAAATTTATGGACTGAATATGCTATGGTCTAGACAAGGAAGCTGATTGAAAGTGAAATTATGGCCATCTCCATTTTGTGGGAGAGAAGATTTGCAGCTGGT
Source organism: Geranium brycei (assembly GCA_036897365.1). Taxonomy (NCBI): domain Eukaryota; kingdom Viridiplantae; phylum Streptophyta; class Magnoliopsida; order Geraniales; family Geraniaceae; genus Geranium; species Geranium brycei. Next base: position 15,057 of record JAYMTP010002082.1, read on the forward strand.
CCTGGAAGTGGTAGGGAAGGTGGTGGTGGTGATGGTCTAAGGAAATAGGTATGACATTAATGTAACACAACACAACACATGTAGGGTTGGAGGTGGACCAAAGCTGACCAGTCCCTATTCAAAGAGACTTGCAGTCAACATTGTAAATCCTGACTTTGAATCTAGCATATATATATTAAAATGAGACTTGAATTATTGTGGCTTTTAAATCACAACTTAAAGGATCAGACTCGAACAGTTCAAGTGTTTAATTAGTAACAAAGAAAAATAATATATTTGTGATAATTTATATGTTTTTGTTGTAAATATATTTTTAAATCACAGGTCGATAATTTTGACGAACATATAATTTGTTGGTGGACATTATGTGTCAGCATCAAGAATGAAAGATGTTGAAAAATATGTATTGATGTAGCTGACTTTTTAGGTGGCAATAGAAATATCAGGTTGTGGATATTGTAGGGAGTCATCACTTTTAGCAATAGGAATTGACTTTGAAACATACATTACATATAGGTTGGTTTGGTAGATCCAATAATATTTCATGTAATATTCTTCACCATATGGTTGTTGAGGTAAAGCCCCATTCAGGAATTGTGGGACAGTCAAATCTCAAGAATGTTCTTAACTTGCATGTTACATTTTAGGCTAATACTATTTGTTGAGTTGCAGTAAAGAATAAAGATAGCATTGAAAACTGAAACAAGAAAGCATATGGAGAAATAGTTTTTCTTCCACAAGTGTATCAAGATTTGATTTGAAGTTATATTTTTTAGAAAAAATTGAGCTTTTTTTATGGGTAATAATTGAAGACATTCTATCATTTAACATAAATTTCAATATTCGTTATTTCTCCAAGCAAATGAGTAAAAATTCGAACATAACATTTTCTTACAATCCAAGACACAAGATTCATGGTCCTCAATATAGGAAATAATGACTTTTCTGATAGAGATATTTGCCTTTTTAATCGACTTCTCACCGATCATAAACAATCGAAAGTGATGGAAGCATAGTAAATGCAAAAACATGAAACTTATGGATTTGTACTAAATGTATCCAAAATAAGATAGTGAAAAATGTGCATTGTTTTCTTTCTGGTGGCAAGTTATTTCCATTGAAGTTGGAACTCATGTAAAAGAGAAAATTTGTTAGAGAGTATCTCAATGAATTCGTGCATTAACTTACTTTCTATATTAGTTCGAACTTGTAGACGTGTGATTAAATATAATAATTTAGATTTTGATAGTTTTTTTATTTATACCCTCGCTGGTCAATAACTTATTTATATTAATCTATTATCGTAGGTTCAATTCGAGTTTTCTTATTTAAGTTGATAAAACAAATGAAATTGATGACAAACTTTGGTGGGTGTTTATGCCGGTTAGAATGTCCACACCAAATGGCCACCATTTTCTGCTCTCATTTTCCTCCATACCCAAACAATTAACCATTAATTAACTCATGAATGTGACCATTTGCTAGTTCTAAATGGAACCCCATCAACCATAATTACACTCCAATACAGATTTAGGCCATTTGGTTTATGTTGAGTGGTGTAGTATAGTGTTACACTGCAACCAATTTAAAAATATATGTTTATAACTAGGTATGTTACATATACACCAGTTGAATTGGGATAGATGAATGTATATGACCTAAAAATAATAGTGGTATATACACTATCAGATTATTCCATAGTGATGGCGAATAAGGTGCGCCATAACTTACTTGTCTTAAACACAAAAACTTATAAATTTAATAAAATTCAAGGATAAAATTGTTATTTTATATGATTTTAAAGGTGTGATTTAACTAAGTAATAAGACTGCCACAAAAGAAAAATTAGAGTACCAAAAAGGAGAAATAGTGTTAAGGTAATAAAGTGTGAATTAACTATGATTAAGTATAATAAACTCTTTCTATTTTAATATTTTTTTGAACTTCTTTGACAAACATGTAAGAAGAAATTTTAGTCATATATATATCTACACTTGACTGGTCTTTTTGTGTTCTTTGGAACATGGCTATTTAGTCTTGGTTTCTGATAAAACTATTTTAAATATTTTCATCATAGGTAGCAGCATAATATATTCTTATTATTGCGACAACTATGAAACAAATACGATGTATGGATTTCAAAATATTCAGAGAAACAAGATTCATCTCAATCTCCAAACTAATCCACATCCCCAAGTCAAATCCTACACTGACGTGTATTATATACATAATTGATATGTAATAACCCGATTTGGTAATTAAATTACTCATTATTAATACTCCTAATAATAATGGAACATTTCGAAGCCCTCAAACACACAATTCATAATAAAGTCCATATTACAGCTAGAAAATATTGCCTACAATTAATGGTGATGTTTAATTCAAATTAATAAATAACCATGAATACAATGAACTCGTTGTTAATGAATTAGTTAATTTGGATTTCAAGATACATATGGAGAATTTATATCCTTCTAGCCTTCTAGGAGTGAAGATACAAAGAATAAGTATCATAGAAATATATAATTATGGGACTTTGTGATTGGAATTTGAAAGACTTTTGTCGAAGAAAATCCATATGTAAGAGACATATTAGAGAGTGATCCATGAGATATCAGATACACAAAAATATATGGAAAAAATTTAAATTGAAAGACATGATTGCACCTAGCAAATAAAATTAATATTTCACATTTTGATCAGTTTATATGACATTATATCTGTATAATAATCATGTTAATCTGAAAAACACATCAATTATAGAAGTTGTTAGTAAAAACATACAACTCGTACGTACCCTCAAAATTTTCGGCCACCAACCACTGATTCTACATATATTACCTAATTATTTTGAATTTTTACATAAAAAATCATACAAAACAATTATTTTAAGATAATAGGCATGTCATTAGAAAAAGAGCAGTATTTTTATTGGCAAGTTGTTTATCAAGATTTGGCGTCGACTGTGTTATGACGAAAAAATACAACACCAAACTTATCATTTTTGAGATTATCACATCAATAATGGGTTCAAAACATGCATTTATATATAATTTACTCAATATTATCACTTGACTCTCACCAAAATAAATTGTATGGATCTAACAGGCTCTCGATGAGAAGAGAAAATTTGAAAATGTTTGAATTTGAATAGAGAGGTAAGTATGATCGATAGGATCAAAGTGATGGTGGAGAAAAGTAAAGCACGAACAAATAGAGGGACACAAAATTAAATTAGAAGTTAGATAGATATATAGGGAATAGGTAACGGTAGGCGGCTGAGAGATGGCTAAATTGAGAACAATGGATAGCTGGAAAATGCATTAAAGGAAAGGTAGTAATAGTAACCAAACCACTATAGATAGATAGATAGGTGTTATTAGTAGTGAAAGCAATGTTGTGGTTGTGGACTTAGTGGACCTTGTTAATCTTCAATACTACTACTATGGAATTGTATTTCATACCTACTTGCTCTTAACTGAGGAGTTGGTTGGGTCTAGGAGTGTTCATCACCGAGAAGGGTGTAGAGAAAATCGAGTCTTACCAAAGAGAGGGTCACTAAGTAAAGAAATCTATAATCGAACACATGATTTCTTTCTCACACACGTATGTATTGGTTTGTGTGTCAAATCCACAAAGGGCATTATAATCTTGGTTCGCCTGACTCGATTCACCATGACTCTTAAAATTTGCTGATATGTCGATATGATGACATACATGTGCAACTAGCCTTTGATACTAGTTTGTCGTAGTGGATGCGAAAAATATGGATTTGAACAAATTGTTCTAAATTCTAATATGATCGATGTTGTTAGATCCTTGATCTGCCTGAAATTTTAAGTTTGTGTTTCACATATATAGGACTCTAAAACCCTCTTGATGTTTAGGTTGGATTGACGGGATTCAGCGCGTGAACTGTGACCCAAAATAATATAGCATAAAGGGGTGTTGCGTTGAGTCGTGAAGAATTCTTATTTAATTTGGGTAAATAAGGATTTTCTTAAAATTTAGGAAAGTGTATTAAGAAATAGTTTCCTATTGTATAAGGGTTTATAAGAGGTTTTCTAATGTACAATGGATTAAGAAATATAGGCTTTTCCTTTTTTCCCTTATCCCCGCTATAAATATTAAGTAATTGTAGTCTCAAATCATTTATAACTTGCAGGAGTTGGCTGTGGACGTAGACAAATTGTTTAATCACATTTTTATTTGTGATTGTTCTTTACTTCTCTCGATCACTTCTTAATAGATCATTATTCTATAATGTTATACACCCCCCAAAACGGGTATAATAGGAAGGTTTATTGCAAGTGGGAGCAATGTCTGACAAAGGGCAAGTTCAAATCGACAAATTCGATGGAAGGAATTTTAGATTTTGGACAATGCATGAAGAAGACTATTTGTACCAGAATATGCTACATTTTTTTCTCATCAAAGGTAGATTGTATTATAAACCAAACCAATTTTTCCCATGAAGGGAGAAAAATGCTAGCCAATTACATAATACAAAACAATTGAGAAAATTGAGATAAAGAAGTCAAAGAAAAACCGAGATGGCCTCAAAGAAACTCCCCTTAAACTGAATTGAGGAAATTGAAAGACGAATCTATAGTAAATAAGAAAGAAAAGGAGAAACTAATCCTCTTCTATCCTAAAATCCGTCCACGTGATCTTGAATGAAGGCATGATGTTCTTGAGAAATTTTGAGACTTGGGCTTAAAGTTGAATTGAAGTCAGCCCAGTAGATGCCAAAGTGGACTGAAGATGATTAGAGGCCCATTTGATGAAGCACCAGAAATAACACTATTTTTCGCGAACATAACCTCCTTTGAGATAGGGACGCGTGAATTGCGAGAAACCGGGTGACGACCACACCAATCGAGGAAAGCAGCGATCGTCGTGCGAAATGAACATCAGCACACCACCCGAAGCGAGACCAATCGAGCCCCTCCAACACCGGTGCACAAGGTAACAACACCGGAAGACGATTCGGCGCCGGCAACAGAGCACCAACGGCGGGATATGATTGACGTTCTCGGCCAACATCGACAGAGATCCAAGGCGACCCGTCACCACCGAACAGACCCAATAAGTTCGACGACTCTCCCGCACCCAATGATGCCCGCCACAGCCACCGCGAACTCAACCAGAACCGACCCCGAACCCACCATATCTGAAAGAGGAAGCTAGATTTGGGTTGGAAAGTGAATGGTTCAGAGAGGATATTTGGTTGAAAAGTGAATGGATCTTGAGAATGAAAAGGAGAAGGGTGGTCGCCGGAACGCAAAGAGCGCCGCCAGTGACCTGAAAAACTAGGCCGAGGAACTTATTTTTTTAGATAATATGAAGGATTTGATGGTGGTGCCAGATGAGGTACCGACAGAGGTGATGGCCTTGGTGGTGGTGGCGGCAGAGGCGGAGGAGATGGTGGTGGAGGAGTTGGCGGTGATTCAAGACATGGTGGTGGTTTTGGAGTAGGAGGAAGTAAAGGTAGTGGTGCGGAGGAGGCCATGGTGGAGGTGGCGGTGGAGGAGATGGCGTTGATTCGGAACACATGAGAGGTTTTTGAGCAGGAGGATGAGAAGGCCATGGTGGAGGTGGTGGAGTTGGCGGTCGATAAGCTAAGGATGGTCGCCGGAGAGCTTTACTGGAAATCGGTAGCTCATCCGTTGACCCAAGGGTGAAAGGCTTCTTGTTCACCAGAATATGCTACATGAATCTCTGCTAAAGACCAAATCAAAGAAGATAAGTTTGAACAACTAGGTGTTGCTAGATCAGTATGATCTTGTTACAATGGCATCAGTGGTGGATCCATGGGGGGAGGGGGGGCACCCGCCCCTCTTGGCCCGGGGTTTCAGAAAAAACATCATACAAAGTTTTCCCAAAAATTGGATATGCCTCCCCTTACATTATGGTATATAAATAAAAGTTGTGTAATATAATAGTAAAAATTGTGTAGTTTAGTGGTAAGTATTACTACGTTTAGTGTTCGCATATTTTTTAGCGTAAGGTAAAGATGTCAGC
>JAYMTP010002083.1:0-21062 GCA_036897365.1 Geranium brycei
AACCAAATTCCGGCCGGTTTCGGTTCCAGAATTTGAAAACCGAACACGACCGGTTCGGTTTTTTATTTGAGCCGCCGGTTCGGTTAACCGTATATGGACAGCCCTACCTGAAACCAACCCTCCTAGTTTTTATAGCAATATTTTTCATTCTAGCCAGAAATAGGTTATGCTGAAGCAAAACTAAGAACACTATACAATACCTGATAAATTTTTCTTCAGTTTCCAACCCCACAGTTTCTCGAGAACCAAACAGAAAATAACAGCAATTTAAACACGGCGGGTCTGGACCTTGATATGCAGGATCGGCGGCAGAAAAAACATACGGCCCAGATTTGGGTTGTCGTAACCCGAATCACCCAACGACCCAACCGAAAATCAACCCGACTTACCGAAACCCCATAAAACCAATAATAATTTGGGTCAGAATGACCCAACCTGACGTAATTTCGAGTGAGTCTCGGTGAGACATGCTCACCTGCCGAGTAACTCAACAACCCGAGAATACTAGTAAAATGGACCGATATATATTTACATACCAAGCCCCAACCAAGCCCATAACAAATATCAACCAAAGCCTAACCCAGCTCATGAGTCTGGCAATTGAAGCAACAATGAGGTATATAAACCTTCAAAACATTTTATACGCTTCTGATGTGAGATTCGAAAGAGGGAATGAGAGGGTTCAACCTTCAACTGGCGACGTGGTGCCGCCTTCACCGTCGATCGTGAAGTCTTCCGCAGATCTCAGCCGTCCGTTATGTCCACGTGGCCCCTCCTCCTCCACCCACAAACTCACGCCAATTATTATACTCTTCATCAACTCTCTCTCCTCGCACTAATGAGTCATCATCCTTCTCTTTGAAAAAAATCCTAGCAGAGCCACTCCTCCCATCCCATCCCCCTCTCCTCGCCGCATGTAGCCTCCCTTGGTCACGTCCGTCCATCCATCTTACAACGGCTCGATTACGGAGCACGAACCCATCGTCCTCGTACTCTGTTTTCACGTTTCCTGGAACAAAAAAGAGGCGCTCTACACGGCTACGACGAGGAGCAGCTCTCAAGTCGTTTACAGCTGCTCTCCACGGCTCGGCGAGGAGCAGCTCTCAAGTCGTCCTCTCCTCGCCGTCTCTAACGCCGATCACTCATCGCGTGATTTGCGTCCAGCCTCTCACTTACAAAGGCTCGATTACATTTTTGGGTTGGTCTGGGTTTTGATTTGTGGGTTTTCAGGTCAGTTTTTGTTTCAATTTGAGTTTTGATTTGGCGTTCAAGATTTCAGTGTTCGATTGGGGGTTAGTGTTTGAATTTAAATTTTCAATTTAGAGGGGTTAGGGTTCATAATTGAAAATTAGGGTAATGATTTCAGTTTTTATTTGGGAATTGAGGGTTTTATTTTAGATTTTCAATTGAGGAATAGTGTTCTGTTTTAATTTGGGGTTTAGGGTTTTAGGGTTTGAATTTAAATTTTCAATTTGGGGATTAGGGCTCATAATTGAGAATTAGGAATTATAAATTAGGGTTTTTATTTCTATTTTAATGTGTAATTATCATTTTCTATAATATGTGTAATAATATATTATTGTTTTAATACGTGATTATGAGTTTCTGTTTTCAATTAATTTGTACTCTTTAAATGTGCAATTATCATTGGGTCTGTCGGGTTGAACTCGACTCACCCGACAACTTGAGATCCAAACCGAGTCGAGTCTCGGGTCCGACTCACTAGACCTGACATGGGCCGAGTCGGGTCCAAAACTGGCCGGGTGCGTAGACCCGATGAGCCCTAGCCCAGATTGCGCGAAATTTCATACAGTGGAGGCTTTATTGGAACCGTCATTCAATGGGCTTATTATTGGGCTTGAACCTTCCTTGTATGGATCAAATAGCCCAGCTTTTAAGTAGTATAAAGTGATCTCATCAAATTTCTAATCCTTGACTGTAACTTACTTTAAAATTAATAGTCGAATTTTTGTTTCAATTTTTTAATTCAAGAGTGTGAAACAGTTTAATTTGAACTATTTTCTAATATATATATATATATACACTTCTCCAATTAGTTTTAAATAATGTATAAAAAATTGTAGTACCTACTTTTTTAACTTAAGTTTCTATTTATCCTTTAAGTTGGGATAAAATGTCCATACAATTTTATAGAGTGTTTTTATATCTTTCAGTTGAAACCATAACTGACGGGAAAAGTCATTTTATTATAAGTGGTTCAAAAACCTATGAAAAATTTACGGAAATCCAATATAGTTTTCGTAACAAACAATTAATAAATTTTGATGAGATAAGATAAGGAGATAATATATCTTCAAAAACTTAATATGTTGGCATAGGGTCTCAATAATACCATGAATTAATAATTTTATGATAATTAAGATCATTTAGTGAAATATTGCTGAAAAAAAATCATTTAGTGAAATATAGTTTATTTATTTATTCTTCTTAAAATTTAAGTGTACTTAGTTTATCTGTAACATTTTTTATTGCATCCACAATTTCAACTGTTATATTCTTGATTGCATTAAAAATTTGTGAAGATTTTTAAATGCGAAAAATCCTTAGCTTGTTCTAAATTGTCAAGAGTTCTAAAAGCCATTAGTTCTTTCTTTTGAGTGCATGTTGAATGGTATTTTTCGTACTCACCTTAAGTGTTTAACTAGTTGGTCAAGCAAACATCGATAAATAATTACTACTTAATTATTAAGTAATAATAATTACCGCTATTAGTTTGTATTTCTTTTTGTGCTATCTCATCTAAAATGTTTGATGTTTTTGGGGCTTCGTTGGCAATTGCAAAGTCACTAATCTCGATTGATCAAACACATGATGTCGTAAGTAACATCCAATTATATCACATACATCATCTTTCCTTTGGGGGAATGCATTACCACTCCTTGGGTGGATCATTTGAACGGGAAGAATGGAAGAATTGAATAAACATTATGCATAAACAAATTTATTCAAATAAAATAATTTCTTCTTTTTGATTGTTTTTGGATCATCCTCTCTTTATGAACCAGTTGAATCATGTGTCTTTCGACAAAGAATGCAACTAATGTCTGACCGGAATGATAGTTTTAAATCAGATTTGTCAAATAAATCAATATTTATCAACTTAGTATCGCCACTAAGACTAGCAAACATTGCGGTATGCTAGCGAAAATCCGTTTCTAAGTTCTACTAAAGTGACAACTTTCACTGAATATGATTCGATAAAGTTTCAAGTTTTATTACAACCCTTTTTTTATTTTACGCAAAAACTCATCTCACTCAGCCTTACGACGTATTTTATTTTGAAAATTATGTTAATTTTTTTTCAAAAATAACGAAAATACCTTTGTATTTAAAAAATATATTTTTTTCAAACTTTTGAAAATTATAGTTTTATAAAATAAATAACTGATTTTAGTATTAAAAATATTAATTTTAAAAAAAATAACAAATTATACAAAATAAAATAAAAATGTTTAAAAACTGTTTTTCATTTTTAATATATATTTTTTAAAGCTATATATATATATATTAGAATTAGTTTTTATTATTTATTTTATAAAAAATATGTTTTAAGAAAAAGTTTAAAAAATATTTTAAATATTTTTTAATTTTTAAATACAAGGACAGTTTTGTCATTTTTGAATAAAGTTAACAGAGAGGGCTTGCAAAACGCTTTTATTTTTTAAAAGATTTAGGTGAAAAATATAAAAAGTTCGAGAGAGGTATTCGAAATATTCTCAATAGTAATAATAACATACGAGAGTGTCAATCAGAGTTATGTATAGTGATTTTATTGTGGTTATAACCTTAAGCTAAAAACACCCAAATCTCCTTCACGTGGATGGAAATTACATTTATTTCACATTACTAATATTTATTTTTATAGTAGTGAGCAGGCCAAATCCGGCCACAACAACATAACCAAATCTGGCTTAACTCTAATTTAACAGATCCTCTGAACAGAACCAAATACATATCAACAAAATTCCCCTATTTTAAAATCTTCCCCATTATTTATTTATTCAATTCTGTAGATACAAAAGGGAACACATAAATTCTTTCCTCTTTAATTATCTCCCTGTTTTGAATTTCGAAAAATAAAAAATAAAACATTAATCACCGTATATTTCGTATTTACGATTATTTATTTATCCATATCCGGTCAGAGACGACCGGCGGCAGGATCTTAGAGAAGGACAACAGAAAGCTGAGGTTGGTGACTGGTCAACGGTGGGCCCGGTGACGGCAAGCCAACTGGACCCCACACTCTGATCCTCCTTTAACAAATCCTGATCCTCCTGCGTGCTTTTTTCCCTCTCCGGTTCCAACAGCTCTACGGTTCGTACGGTTCACGAGGCCCTGCCATCGATCGATCGATCGATCCTCTCTCTCTCTCTCTTCTCTAGCGATTCACGCGAAAATCTGCCTCTTCGTCGTCGATCGCGAGTTCGATCCTGAGTGGGCTCGCCGGGAAATGACGGTGTTCGGGAGCTCCGGGGCGGGGTTTATGGCGGGAAATAAGCAGGTGTTCCCGATCGACTACGGGGCGGAGGTGTCGCAGAGGCTGGGCGACGCCGCGCACGGCGGCGACGTGAAGGGGGCGAGCGAGTGCGTCGACGATCCGTTCGTGGACGTGAACTTCAATGGAACAGTGAGCTTGAAGTCGAGGAGGACGGAGCTGGTGCTCCGGGACGAGTCGGCTCACGAGGTCCGGGTCGAGGACGAGGAGTTCAGGACCGAGGTCACGGCTCTGTTCCTCGCCGCCCATGCCGGAGACATGGCGCTCGTCAACAAGCTTCTGGTAATTGATTAACGTACACGAACGAGTTCCATTTATGTTTTGTGTTTTTGAAATTGATCGAGTTTTTTCTCTCGCAAATTGCTTGATGCTGCTTTGGATGGTGATTCCATGAAAATTAGGACTGATTGTGGTAAAAATCACTTGGTTTCTTCTGGATTTTAGTTTTTTTTCCTCAAATTACAAAAAAGAAGGTTAATTAATATGAAAAGTGAGAGAACATTTGACCAAAATGTTGCATTTTTGTAGGTTTTCCCCATTTGGGGGTTAATTTAGGGAGTTTTCATCAAATGCTTGGGGTTTGCCGTTTGTGATTATTATTGTACAGAAATCTGAGAATTTGCCATTATTTATGCCTCAAAATTGCAGTTTTTGATGTGAAAACAACTGGCAGAGGATGAAGGTCATTGATATTATTATAGTTGATGTTGTGCATTTTACAGTAGCTAGTACATTGATTTTTTTATCAGTATTAATTTGAAAAATCCTATTATGATTTTTATTTATTTATTTGTACCAAGATCCCAGTAACTGGTATATTGTGAATCCAGCAACTTCCATGGAGGTAAATTGATGATCTCTTAGCTGGATATTGTAAGGTTCTTGTGAGGAAGATTGTCAGAATATAATAGATAGGTATTTATGACGATGAAATGGTCTATACTGATTGATCACTCTCTGTGACATTTCATAGTACTCACATGTAAATGTTCATGTCAGAATGTTCTTGCTAAGAATTTAACTCTCAGTTACCTCAGCTTATACTTTGTGAACTTCGTTTTTACTTTTACCATCAGAAGAAAATAGTCGAGAACATATGTAGTAATTAGACTTGATTGTTGTTTTGAGGTTGTTGCTGAGGTTTGGAGTGTTAATGTGACAGAGTGTTGGAGCTGATGTGAACCAAAAACTGTTCCGCGGGTATGCAACAACAGCTGCGGTGAGAGAGGGTCATTTGGAGATACTGGAGACCCTCATCAAGGCCGGGGCGTCTCAGCAGGCATGCGAAGAGGCTTTGCTGGAGGCAAGCTACCAGGGGCATGCCAGGCTTGCGGAGGTGCTCATGGGATCTGATTTGATCCGCCATCATGTTGCTGTTCACGGCCTTGTCTCTGCATGCTGCAGAGGGTTTTTCGATGTAGTTGACACCCTCATCAAGGTAGCTTTTGTGAAAACCCCCTAATTTGCTTTACTGCAATTGGGTATATCATAGTTTCATCCATTGGCATGATGCATGACTATCTTCAATGTATATGTCATCGTATGAGTTATAAGAAATGTAGCTGACTTGAATAAAATGGAACCGTCCAATGATACTAATGTCTTTGATTGGTACGTTGTAGTGTGGCATTAACGCTAATGCAGTTGATAGAGTGTTGCTTCAATCTACTAAGCCGTCTCTTCACTCCAATGTTGACTGCAATGCACTTGCTGCTGCTGTTGTCAGCAGACAAATTTCAGTCGTAAGATTGCTCTTACAGGTAAGCTCCTTGGTCACATAATCTACACATAATTTCTCGTACATAAATCTAAAACTGTACTTGGCATTCTTCTCTTCTTTGCACAGACAAATCATTTGATGATATTTATTACAAAAAATATCAGTCAACTGTCATTTTCTTGCCACGTTCATGTCATTGTTAAAAATGGAGTGAAAAGAGGAAAACACGGGTGAAGTTGATAAAAATTGTTATTATTACATATCTATATATTTAAAAAAAAAAATAGAGGGACAATTGTTATAAACTGACGGTAGTTGATAAATAAGTTTTTGCTATATAATCCTTACAAAAGTCAGATTAATGAACTTCTCAAGCATCTCTTAATATGTTTTTGTTCCTTAGAAGAGGGAACTGGTTGTTGTAGCAGAAACTTGAACTTGCACTTATTTACCTGGTGACATTATAAAACAGGGTGGTGTGAGGACGGACATCAAGGTGAGACTAGGAGCGTGGTCGTGGGACATGGACACAGGAGAAGAGTTCCGGGTTGGCGCAGGACTAGCCGAGGCTTATCCTATCGCCTGGTGCGCAGTTGAGTATTACGAAGCGTCTGGTACTATCCTGCGCATGCTCCTCCACCACCTCTCCCCCAACGCCTTTCACTCCGGGAGGTCTCTGCTTCACCACGCTATCTTATGTAACAACGCAAGAGCTGTGCAAGTGTTACTAAACTCTGGTGCAGACAGAGAGTGTCCCGTCCATACAAACTGGAAAACCGAGCTCCGGCCCATACATTTAGCTGCAAGGCTTGGATTCGCTAGTGTTGTTCAATCCCTGGTTGATGGTAATTGTAATGTCGATTCGAGGACCGAGTCTGGAGACACTGCTCTGATGATCTGTGCAAGATATAAGCACGTGGAGTGTATTCGAATTCTGGCCTCGGCTGGCGCTGACTTTGGTTTGGTCAACTCGGCCGGTCAATCTGTGAGCTCCATTGCAGGGACAGCTCGTTGGTCTCGTACCTTCCAGAAGATTGTCATGGATGAGATTCGATCCGGGAAGGTTCCTAAGTCGAGCAACGCCGCAGTATTTTCTTCTCTGTTGCTCGTTGCGAAAGAAAACAACATTGAAGTGTTGAAGATGCTCGTTGGCCATCCGAAGATAAATTTCAACGAGCAAGACGAAGACGGGTTCTCAGCCGCCATGGTAGCTGCGGCTGGTGGTCACGTGGAGGCGTTTGCGTTGCTTCTCCGTGCTGGAGCCGACGTGAAGCTGCAGAACAAGCAAGGCGAGTCAGCAATCAGTCTGTCCGAAGCAAACTCGAAAACCGAAGGATTTAAAAGGGCAATGCTCGAGTACGCTCTAGAACAAGGCGAAAGTAAAAACAGTTCCGGGTTTTGTGCTCTGCATCACGCAGCAAGGCTCGGCGACTTTAACTTGGCACGCAAGCTAACAACCAATGGTTATGACGTCAACGGTCTCGACACTGACGGATACACTCCGCTGATGGTGGCTGCAAAGGAAGGGCACGGAACACTCTGCGAGCTCCTGATCTCGCGGGGAGCGAGATATGACATCGAGACTGCTGACCACGAGACAGCGCTATCGCTCGCGAGGAAAAAGGGTTTCAAAAACGACGCGGAGAGAGCGATACTCGACGAGATGGCGCGGAAGCTGGTGCTGAACGGGGCTTCGGTGAGGAAGCACACGAAGGGCGGGAAAGGGAGCCCGCACGGGAAGACGCTGAGGATGGTGGCGGGAGTCGGGATTTTGAAATGGGGGAAGGCGGGGAAGAGGAACGTGCTGTGCAGGGAGGCGGAGGTGGGCCCGAGCGCCAAGTTCCGGTGGAACCGGAGGAGGAAGTTGGATGCAGACGCTCCGGGGCTGTTCCATGTGGTGACGGGGAAGAACAAGGAGGTGCATTTTGTGTGCGAGGGTGGGGTGGAGATGGCGGAGCTGTGGGTCAGAGGGATTAGGTTGGTGACTAGAGGAGCAATATTTGGGAACAAACTTGAGTGATGGGGTTGGGATTATGAGTTCTAGTAGAGTATTGTATGTGGGTTTGTGTAAATTTGATGGAATGATCTTGAAATAGTTTGTGATGTAATTGTTATGATGTTCTCATTGTGTGTGATAGAAAATAAAGTTGGGTCAAGTTTGAAGTTTTTAGCGTAGATTGACCTTAACTTACAAGAGTGATGTTGTATTACGTAGAGTTATGTTATCTCGTCTCAACCTCGATCATAGTGAGAGTATTGGGTTTTAATCGGATTCAAGATATTTTTGTTTCCTTATAAAAGTGATAATGAGTGGAATTTTAAATCATATCTAATTTGAGTTTTTTTAATATGAAGTCCGGTGGATTTGACTAGGTTTAGACATATTCACAATATATAATTAAAAAATAAAGCTCGTAGAATAAGTGGCAGTGACGACCTCTTGTAATAAGTATAAGGTCGTTGATTTCAATCTTCATGTCAGTTATATTGTTGATTACATTTGTTACTTGCAAAAAATATTTAAGATTCAAATGTTCCTCAGTATTAAACAAAGTAGATGCATGTTACATAAAATCTTAAAAATTTCAACTCCAACTTATTAGTCATACTAATCCAACTTGCCTATCACTTTAGTCTTCAAGTTCAGTTGGCATGTTACATTCTCCTGTTTTTTAGTCAAACTTCTCTTGTATCATTTTCAAGTACCTCTTACAATCACACACTAATCATTACAACAAACTGAGAGCTTATTATTTAAAGTACTTATTGCAATTACTACAAATTTCTAACAATTTATCTTAGGAGAAAATAAATGGCATAATTTTGTACTTGATTTGTGGGGTCCAGTAATAGACCCTTCAAAAATAAGAGTATGCCGCTAAAATGCCACGAGCTCACGGTATTCTTTAGTAAAAGGCGAGAGAATAGTTCGCTTTGTGCTCGTGACGCGGCTGCGTGATTTAACTTGCTTATTGCTGCTTCTTTTATACAGACGCTTCCTCTTTTCTCTGCTATGCTGGCCGGTGTGGGACTCTCACACCAATTCACGGTCTGACAAACTCGCGCTAGGCTTTTACGTGGGCCTCTGGGCCCAGTTTAAGGCCCTACCCACATTGTATATTACTCTCTTATAGTATCGCTACGTGAATGTGACACATGGGTATATTTGTTCAGATTTGACTTGAGTACTAAATTAAAACAATGCACCAAATGTTTGAATTAATCTGAAATAAAAAAAAACACAATAAGTTGAGACTAAATTGGGGGAAAATCCAGTACCTATGACTTTTCAAACCTTTTTGTTTAAGAAATCTTATATAGGAGATTGGTCATTGCAGTATGTCAAAAGTTTATGGGGGTGATTTTTTTTTTTATCAATTTGATATTGAAGGGGTTTCAGTAAAAATTCACCCAAGGAGGTTTAAAAAAATAAAAAAAATCACCCAAGGCTGAAAGCTATACGATTCAATTTTCAGGTGAATCGATCAATTTTAGTTTGAGTCGTGTTATTTTAATCTGAAATTCAACGGTTAATTAAGAAAATCGAATTTGATATAACATGTATCACTCTCACATGCATCAACACGCATTCTCTCTTAAGTAAAATGTTATCATTTCTCCTCATTTCTTCATTATTTATGTATATTCGTAATTATATACAGATGAATGCGAGGTAGGAAAACGAGGTGAACCACACCATTGTGTGGCCATTTCCCCTAAAGCATAGAGCCTGGTTTTCAAGAAAAGATTGTGTTATTTTCACTTTAGTATTTAATGCGTGACTCTACAAATTGTGCATAAATGTGTGAGAATGGTATGGAAGAAGAAATACCTAGACCAAAAAAATTCTCCCATTTCTTATGTCTTGCTTTTATGTTTTTTTTTATTATTTAATGTTTTACAAATTAATCATTGATTGCACTTTTAATAATCTAACATTTCATATAATTTTCACAACATAATGCATACAAAATTGATTTTAAATAAAATATTTGAACCTAAAATTAGGCCATAAATAATATATTGACACTGAAATCGCAGGGTCAAATCTCATGCTCATGAAATTCGGTTAGTTTGGTTTAAATTAAAAACCGGTCCACATTCTAGTTGATTAAAAATCAATCCTTCAATTACACTCCATTCATGTTATGGTTCTGAAAATTGGAAAACCAAAATTCCCGGGCTAATTCGGAGGCTGTATGTGTTAATGCACAAGCAAAAGTAAAAGTCCCTTACAGTCCAAATTTTGGGTACAACGTGTTAATGCACAAGCAAAAGTAAAAGTCAACAGTGAAGTGTACAAGTACTTAACAGCATGCCCTGAACAGTGAACACGTATAAGGTCGTTGTACGTGTACTCCACAGTTCTACGCTTCCACTTCCAGTCGATCTTCTTCGTCGCCGATTTCAGCTTCAGTGCGATTCTTCAGATTTCAACGGTGAGAAATTCAATTTTCAACTGTGTTTCTATCGCATGTTTGCCCTAATTTGCATGAAGAAATCCCCAATCCGAAGCACATGCATTGCTGTGAACGCAGTTTTGTTTCTCATTTATCGTATATTGATGATTTGCTTCGAACTTCCTTTCTTCACCGAGATTCTGATTGTTGATGATGCGATCGGTGAATTCAGTTGCTTCAATTTGTAATATGTATTGCGTTTTGATTTTGAATGTCAATGGAATTTTGATGATGTTGCTTGATTAGGAAGTTTGACTTGAGAATCAGAGCAAAGTGGAGAATGAAATTGACTCCTAGAGAGGTGGAGAAGCTGAGCCTGCACAACGCTGGGCATTTGGCACAGAAGCGTCTGGCTCGGGGTCTGCGGCTTAATTACACTGAAGCTGTAGCGCTCATAGCCACACAGGTTGTTGTTTGGCTGGAAATTTACAAATTTGGAGTTTATCTTGTGTTCTTGCAATTTATGGATATTCAAGCTAGTTTGATTGTGAATATGCGGTTGTGTTATACTAGTTTTGTGTTTACTGTAACAAAGACGTGAGTACTGAAATAAGCTTGGTGCGGGTTTTCGATTTGGTTATCTTTGTAGATTTTGGAGTTTGTTCGTGATGGTGACAAATCGGTTGCTGAGTTGATGGACATCGGGAGACAATTATTAGGGAGGTAAATGTTGAATGGGTTACGGTTTGCTTTATGTTTATGAAGTATGGTTTTGGATTATATTGTGTGTTGACTTTTTACCCTCCTTGCCACTTTGAGTCTAGCATTAATGACCTGAAGGCATTAGTTAATTAATTTCCATGATGTTAGGTGAGGTCATATTGAAGTTCATACCGGTTACGTAGAATCATAAACCATGGATGGAGTATGGTACCATGTACCGATTAATATAATGATAATGATCCTTGCCAGATCTAACTTGTTGTTTATTGGTTGTAATAGGAGGCAAGTTCTTCCTGCAGTTCCACATCTTTTGGAGGCTGTACAGGTATGAAGCTGCCATTACAGTTACACGTAGGGTAATAGAACTGAACTCCTTTATCATCGATAGGAAGACTAAATCTTTAAATACGTTATAGTTAGTTCTTGACTAGTGTTGAAGTAGAGGCCCATGTGTATACGAACGTGAAAGGGAAATAAGCCCCACGTGTACATGAAGCATGAGAGGGAAAAGTTGTGTGAATCCCACATGGAAAAGAAGTGAAATAAATTGGGTGTATGTAAAGGGAATGATCAAACCCAACTAAATAAGCCCCACGCGTACATGAAGCATAAGAGGGAAAAGGTGTGAATCCCACATGGAAAAAAAGTGAAATAAATTGGGTGTATATAAAGGGAATGGTCAAACCCAGCTAATAAACTTGAACTTTTAGTTATGGAGCCCGGCCCGATATGTACAATCAGTTTTACAACTAGTATGACTTCGGTTTGTTTATTGCTAAGACTTCTTCTTTGACGATGCAATAATTTTTCTCCTCGGCTCTACTTTTACATGTCATTTTTACCCATAATATCATAGCCTGCATATACCCAATAAGATGTCCCCAATCTGAGAAAGCATACTGTTTTTGTGCTTTTTTATTTTATTTTGTTTTATCAACCAAATTGCTGCTTTGTAATTACTGATACAGGATGCTGAACTTGGTCAACTCCTATCTCCTCAATGTTTTTTCCCTGTGTATTTCAGTCACTCATTAAGCAAAGACTTTAAATGCAGGTTGAGGGGACATTTCCCGACGGAACAAAGTTAATCACGGTTCATGATGCAATTGCAAGTGAAAATGGAAATTTGGAGCTAGCTTTACATGGCTCTTTTCTACCAGGTTAGGGCCTCCCTTAGGTTTAAAATATTGCATAGAGCTTCTTTAGAGATTTTTCTTGTGTTTTTGAATTCTTCTGATTATCTCATATCAATGAAAAAGAGAGCTTTTGCATAGCAAGGGATTCTTGGAAACACATTAACATCTTCTTATCATTAATGATTTTGTGGTTAAACTTCTCTGCAGTTTCACTGGAAATTGAAACTTATTCAAAGACTAAACTAATTATTTTTATACGTACTACAGAAACCAACTTCTATTTCTTAATAAGAATCATGCTCGTACTTTGTTATGCCAATAATCCGGTAATTGTGATTGACTACCGTTTTAACTTCAAATTTTCCTTTGCCCTTACACTCTTTGCCATTTCTATAAGGAACTTCTGGGAAGCTGTTGAATTTATAACATTATGAAGGAGATTTGGACCATTACTTGCATGTTGTTGTGCTATTAAAAATTTTACTCCTGTCTGCGTGTTGCAAATTTTCTTGATACTCCAAAACTTTTGGTTGATTAATTCCCTTGCTGTCTCCAGAGACTGCAATAGAAGCTAAAATAAGTTTCTATATTTGTAGTACACTTTTCAATGATGAGCATTGATGTTGACACTGAGTTCTGCAGCTCCTTCATTGGACAAATTTGTGGAGATAGAAGATAGTAAAATCCCTGGAGAAATAATCGTAAGAGGTCAAAATATTGGGCTTAATGATGGAAGGAAAGCTGTAATCATCAGAGTTATCAACACTGGAGACAGGCCAGTTCAGGTGTCTCCCTTAACTTATAATTCTCTATTTTGTGCCACTGGTAATTCTGCTATTGCTTTTAATTAGTTATTAATATGATAAATCCTTTCTCTATTCCGCATTCAGTATCTCATGTTTTCTGTAATTATATATTGAATCTTATGGAAGTTTTAGACAAACATTTGACATCAGGTATGATTTGTTATGGAGAACGTCATTGAGAAAACCGTAGGGTTTGCTAATTATTCCATATCATCTCAGGTTGGCAGCCACTATCACTTTATTGAGGTGAACCCTTACTTGGTTTTTGATCGAAAGAAAGCATATGGAATGCGGCTTAATATTCCAGCAGGGACAGCTACACGATTTGAGGTTGAACTTTAACCCGTATTAAAAATATTATATAAATATTATAGTTCGATAAGAAAAATATCTCTGATTTCTGTTGCATGTGCACAAACACATTCTTAGTCTTACTAGTTATTATCCTTGTTTAAATGTCTTCATATATATACTTGCATTGGGACTTGTCCTCCTCCAATTGTTCAAATAAGTTAGGCATGTATGCCCTTGTCTACTCCTTGGCCATTTCACTTATGAATAAATTTACCCAAGATTTTCAAGTTCTATGTTAATTGGCACTTGTTATTTTCCAGCCGGGGGAAACTAAAAGTGTGTCACTAGTAAGCATTGGAGGTAAGAAAGTGATCAGAGGTGGAAATGGCATTTGTGATGGTCATGTTCATGATTCCCAATGGCCAACAGTTCTGGAAGCTGTGAAGCTGGGAAAATTTGGGCACATAGAAGAAGCAAATGCTAGGTTTAACATCTTGGCCAAGCAACTTGTTTCAATTCTGTTTGTAATATCAATGATATTTCTTGACTTGCCCTAATTGATTAGAACAATTGAAGATGTCCTTATCTCATAACTGATTGTGCAGTGAAGGTCTAACTGGTGAAGAAGGTTCTTGTTTCACCACTATCGTTACTCGTGAAGCCTATGCTAATATGTACGGTCCTACCACTGGTGACAAAATTCGACTAGGTGATACTGACTTGTATGCTGAAATTGAACACGATTATGCTGTTTATGGAGATGAATGTGTATTTGGAGGTGGAAAAGTTATACGAGATGGAATGGGCCAGGCATGTGGATATCCACCAGCTGACTGTTTAGAAACTGTCATCACAAATGCACTTATAATCGACTATACTGGGATTTTCAAGGCAGATATTGGTATCAGAGGAGGTATTATTGTTTCACTTGGAAAAGCGGGCAATCCAGATATAATGAGCATATCATCTGATATGATAATTGGGGTTAGTACTGTCTCACAGTGCATCAATGTTAAGAGAATTACCAACTATGTTAATGGACGTCACTTACTCGTTCTCTCATTTTTTTATAAGTAGGTCAACACCGAGGTCATTGCAGGGGAAGGAATGATCATAACTGCCGGGGCCATAGACTGTCACGTACACTTCATATGCCCTCAATTGGCTTATGAAGCAATATCAAGCGGTGAGATTCGTCCAATACCATATCGAACAGATGACAGAATGAGTTGCACAAACACACACCCTTGTACATGTATACCATTTCTTGAAACAAGATGGGTGTTTTATCTTAATCTTATTTAATCATGACGCCATTAACATAATGCAATTTCAAAGTCTCATGCTTCAAACTCTACCACTATTTAGCCTCAATAGTCCCTTATAGAAAACTTTACTGTGGAGAAAAGATTGAGAAGATACAATAATTGAAACAAGATTTACAACAATTAATAATTTGTTTCTTTTTCCCTAAGGTGTCACGACAATGGTGGGAGGTGGAACAGGGCCTGCTGATGGGACACGCGCAACCACATGCACACCAGCCCCAGTGCACATAAAGTTAATGCTACAATCTACTGATGACATGCCGCTGAATTTTGGTTTCACAGGAAAAGTATGGTTATAATTCGTGGAAGTTGTAATTTTCTATCTTACGTTTGGAGTTATCAATAGTAAACATTCTGTTTCATTTTCTAACTTTTGCTTATGCATAATGACTAAAACTCTGAACTCACGAAGTCATTTATGTTCTATTGTTGGCATCTTTTGTTTACTTTAGGGGAACAGTTCAACTCCCGAAGAGCTACATGAAATTATTAGGGCCGGGGCTATGGGCCTAAAGTTGCATGAGGACTGGGGGACTACTCCTGCGGCAATAGACAATTGCTTGAGCGTTGGGGATGAATATGACGTCCAGGTTACTTTTTTCTCTGTAGCTCTCACCTCTTCCTACAGAGCCTACGGATTTTTCAAGTCTAAACACCTCTGCTGATTATGTTGAAACAGGTTAATATCCACACGGACACCTTAAATGAATCGGGATTTGTGGAACATACAATTGCTTCATTTAAAGGAAGAACTATACATACTTATCACAGGTAATAAATAGCTTCTTATCCTTAACTCCCCCCTTTTTTTTCCTTGCAACACAAAGAAGCAGCAGGCACAAATCGATCCTTTGGGATTCTTTTTTCCAATTCTTATTGGAGTTCAGCTGCACAAAGTAACTTTATGAAATATTATCTCCAAACTATATTGTATGTAAGGTATTAACTTATTTAGTATATTCAAGCAAATGTATTTCTTTCTTTCTCAAAATGGAAACTATTTTAGTAATTCTCATGATGGACCATTCTCTCTATAAGAAGAATTTGTGTTAACTAATGAAATTGATGTATTCACTTTGCAGGACAAAAAACAAATATAGAAGATAATATTTGCATCTGTATGATGCCATGAGTTTGAATTTGAGTTGTCATGCAACCAGAACTCAGTCATTTTGGATTTGAGTTTTTTTTATATAAACAATAAAATATACAAAAACCAAAGGGATTGGATTCCCGGGAATGGAATCCCAAACCAAGTCTTTACAAAACCAACAAAATCCAATATGGATTTGAGTTGCCATGCCATTGCATGTCGATGTCGGAATGCAATATGGTTTCATGCAACTTAAACTTTTTTTTGCAACTATTTGACATTCTTGTTCATGGTGAGTTTATGGACAGTGAAGGTGCAGGTGGTGGTCATGCTCCAGATATAATAAAAGTTTGTGGTGTAAAAAATGTCCTTCCCTCATCAACAAACCCTACACGGCCTTTCACGATGAACACTATTGATGAACATCTTGATATGCTGGTAATGGAGGATGATATTTTTGTTGATACAGTATCTATTGATGTTCATTTCTGAATTTGATTCTGCATGCATACAGATGGTATGCCATCACCTTGACAAGAACATACCAGAGGATGTGGCCTTTGCTGAATCAAGGATTAGGGCTGAAACAATCGCTGCAGAGGACATTTTGCATGATATGGGAGCAATTAGCATTATATCATCAGATTCACAGGCTATGGGTCGCATTGGAGAGGTCCTAGATTCTACCTCATTCCCTTTTTACTGTGAACATGTTTCAAATACTTTATTTTATATACATTATACACCTACTGATTATGAGTTGTCAGTTCTATTTGTTGTCTTGTCATTATATGTTTCAAAACATAATGACACTTTGGACTTTTTAGCTTGAAATTAACTTATTGAAGTCATAGCATTATCTCAGTTACGTAAGAGATCATCTCTGAAGTCTGTTTGCACTAATTAAATGCTTCCATGATGAAAAGCATAGAAAAGGCAAATTCTAGAAACAATAGGGACATGGCTGGCTCAAATAGCAATGAAACGAGATGCGCAAATTTTGATCAATTTGTAATTTTGTACCCCTACTGGAATTCTGTTTAGCCTTCTGAAGTAGATTGCATGTCAAGTTCCTCTGATCCCAAATTTGGATATTATGAACTACTTTCTTAATAGGTAATCATCAGAACTTGGCAGACTGCCAACAAGATGAAGTTGCAGAGAGGATCTCTTGGTACTAGTGAAACAAACAACGACAACCTCCGGATCAAACGGTACATTGCAAAATACACCATCAATCCAGCGATAGCTAATGGGTTTTCTCAGTATGTGGGCTCGGTGGAGGTATGCTATCTCAGACTTTGAAATATGACTCAGTTTCTGTGCAAGCTGAATAAGAAATAACTATATTAGTAGATTAAATCTATTATCTTTCAACTTATGTTGTATGTTTCTACAGGTTGGAAAATTAGCTGATCTTGCTCTATGGAAACCATCTTTCTTTGGCGCAAAACCAGAAATGGTGATAAAAGGTGGTGCAATTGCATGGGCTAATATGGGTGATCCAAATGCAAGCATCCCCACCCCTGAACCGGTAAACTATGAGATCATTTATCTGCTTGTGAAAAGGATTGTTTATGTGCCATATTTGCAAGTTAATTATCAATTAATTTGTTTTTTGAAATTCCAAATGTTGGAATTTTATCATCCATGGGTTGCAAACCTTAATTGATCCATTGATGTGATGAGGTTCACCTTTGCAATTTTAGACTGGCTTAGGCAAAATCCAATCTACATGGTGATATTGTGTTCAGTTCATCGCATAATTTTCGAAACTTGAAAGTACCAAAATGTCTGGTGATTTTTCTTGAGATTAAAGTACTAGTTAAAAGCATGGGATCAAGCTGCTTCTCTTGTGATTTAGAAATGGAAGATTGTGCAGGTGATGATGAGACCTATGTTTGGAGCGTTTGGCAAGGCTGGAAGTGCTAACTCCATTGCTTTTGTCAGCAAGGTATGCATCTATGTGTGTGATGATGATGCGTAGGGGTGTAAACGAGTCGAATCTAGCCTTAATTTATTTTGGCTCAAGAAAAATGTACTCAGCTCGGGCTTGAATGAGTTTATACATTTAAGTTCAAGCTTGGTTCGGAAAAAAACTGTCAAGCTTGATCTTGAGCGGCTCGTTTACATTCATTGATGCACTATTGAATGCCTTTCCTTCCTCCATAAACAGGCAGCTGCAGATAATGGAGTGAAGGCCATGTATGGACTGCAGAAGAGGGTCGAAGCTGTGGGTAACGTTAGAAAACTAACCAAACACGACATGAAGCTAAATGATTCCTTGCCAACTATCTCCGTGGACCCGGAAACATATACAGTGACAGCAAATGGGGAGGTTCTTACCTGCACGGCAGCCACCACAGTCCCCCTATCAAGAAACTACTTCATCTTCTAGACAGGTTACATCGCCCAAACCTAAATCTACTGAAATTGCACTTTCCAATGCATTTCCGCCATACAGGATACTTGCTTAATTATGATGCATTGCCCATTTTAGTGGTCCACCACCCTACTTTTGGCTACAGATTAAAGTTCTTATTGTCAAGTCTCTTTCAGTGAATGTTAATTTGCTAACCTCATATTGAGGCCCTTGGATGAGTCAGCCTATGCCCTATGGTGTATAATACAAGAAATGTCACTTTGTATTGTCTGGTTAGTTTAAGGAAATTAATTTCATCATCTTGCATTGTCTCCTCATGGTGGGTGATTATTGAGTGGTTGGATGTACCATCCCATTATGCAGATTGAAACCTTGCCGTCTGTGTTTTACAGAAAAGTTAGGCGTGAAAGCATTTTCGTGTATTTGTGTTTTACAGAAATGTCAGGAAGTAAAGAGCAATAATGTCATTATGGGGATTGGAACAAGCAATCTCATTCTTATTACATGAGTCAAGTGCCACTTCACTCACAACCTTTGGCTAATTAAAGTGTTGATTATGCCTGGTTATTAGACGTGAACGCATCTTTGTGTATTTTAGGTTATTCTCGTGTTTAGGCTGATTTTAATAGATGTACCAACTGAGAACAAACGGTCTATGAACACAAAATAGTGGTAGCAATAAACTAAAGCTTACAACAGAGAAAGGTAAGAACAACATATGCATGGCCCATTTTTTCTCTTTCCATATCAGGTGCTAGCTGATGTAGCAATCTTGAAGCATCTAAAATATATTGTTATTAGTTTCGTCATAAAGCTACAAGGTATAGTGGTTTATAACTTGGACCCAGTATCTAGCGATGCTAGCTTGATTAATTCCTTTCTCAATACCTTGCCAGTAGCATTCTTGGGTATTGATTGAAGGAACTTAACTTTCCTGATCTTCTTGTATGGCGGAACCTGAAGCCGATTATTCCATCAGAAGGTATATAGTGAGTAATAAGATTATGAAAATAGGAGGAGCCAAAAGGGGAAGAGCACCTGGTGAGCTATAAAATGCTTGATTTGCAACTCATCGATGGCACTTCCGGGATGTCTCACCAAGAAAGCCATTGGTAATTGGCCTGCTTCTTCATCAGGATACCTGACAATGTAATTAAACTTTCAAGTTTAATTCATGGGAGCAACGTCGTTAAAGATCCTCTAGTTACCAGAAGTTCAAGCCCTTGACAAGGGACATACCCAGCTACAGCTGCTTCCACAATATCAGGATGGGACTGAAGGAGATGCTCCAGTTCTGCTGGGGCAACCTAAAACAAGCAAACATGTCCATGAGTGAGTGTTCATGTCAAAGACGTCGACTAAAACACAGTACCAACACAAGTGTAAGTGTAACCTGGTAGCCTTTATACTTGATCATTTCTTTCATCCGATCCACAAAGAACAAGAATCCTTCATCGTCGATGTAGCAGATGTCTCCTGTTCTCAACCATCCCTCTGAATCCAGAACCCGAGCCGTTTCTTCTCCATCCCCAACATAACCTATCACATAAAATCCATCATCACCCATTCACGTCCTCAACTCAATGGTTTTTTTTTTATCAATTTTAGTTAAATATAAAGAATCGGGCTCTATAATTAAGTTTATATGCAACATAATGTTAAAGCCCAGTTCACCTAAGTGGAGGCAAATACATATTACATGAACTGGTTTTTTGAATTACATCATCTTCTCCATAACCTACCTACTCAAGTGAGTCAACGCCACTTCCTCAAGTGAGTATAGGTTGATAATAGTTTTACACTGCTATAGTGTATTTTTGATGCATACTAGTGTAGGTAAAAAGATTAATCAAGCTCTGATGTTATGTTAAGTTGATAGTTGAAATCTGAAATATATCATATAAATTGATATTTAAATCACATTTGTTCCGACCCAATAATCAATCTATGTGAATTAAAAGCTTGTGAAGAATAACACTTACCCTTCATGATCAAGGGTCCTCTGACCCATAGCTCCCCGGGCTTGTGAGGAGGCAAACACTTGCCTGTGTGAGGATCAACAATCTTGGCCTCGCAATTCGATATGAGCCTTCCCGTGGCCCCCACCACCTCAGCTTCTTTCCGGCCCACGGTTCCGAAGATCCGACCCGTCGTTTCCGTCAGCCCATACGCCTTGACCAAACACGTTACTCATTAAGTACATAATTACGATTCTGACCTTGAAAAGGGCCTGACTGAGACTAACCTGCGCCAGCTGCACATTGGGCACACGTTTCTTGAACCTCTCTACAGCTCCCCTACCGAGAACAGCCCCGCCGCAAGCAACGACCTCGAGAGAGCTCAGATCGTGGCCGTCCATCGCATCGAGCATCGCCGAGACCGTCGGTGGGGCCACCGCCACGTGGCTGACCCTGAGCCCCTCGATCGCGCTCACCATGGCGCGCAAATCGAACCTCTCCCTCGACATCACCACCAGAGTCTCTCCCATCGCGACCGCCCTCACGCAGATACCGAAACCGTACACGTGGAACATCGGAACCGCACAGAGCGTCACCGGACGCCCCTCCCTCGCCGGCGCCGCCGCCAGAACTCCGGCCACCGACGCGATCAAGCTCGCGTGAGCCAGCGCCACCCCCTTGACCTCGCCGGTCGTCCCGGAC
>JAYMTP010002084.1:0-21057 GCA_036897365.1 Geranium brycei
ACTTGGCTTCCACTTACGGCCCTATCTACAAGCTCTGGCTCGGCAACAAGCTTTGTCGTCATCAGCTCGCCCTCCCTCCTCAAGCAGGTCATGAACGTTAGCATTGTTAGGTGCTCGTGCGAGTCTAAAGTCTCATATTAAAATATATTATTGAATCAAAAAAAAGTTTATATGTATATATATAAAAAGCTCAGGAAACTAACAAATTATGAAAACTATGGCGCTCTCTCTAGAAAGCTCGGAGCTTTCACCGCTGACTCGTCCCCCATCACCAATCCGGCCAAACACCACCCAAAATTCAGAAACCACCAACCAAAACTCACAATCTCTACCACAATCACAACCCCCACAGCAATCAAATGAGTCAGAACACGACTCAATCACAGCTCGCAATCCCGCTGGCCCCAAAACCATCTTTCTCTGCAATTTATCTGACAAAATTAACAAGAAGTGGCTGAGGAATATCTGCAAATTCCACGGAACTGCTACTGAGATTCATATTCCTGAAGCAAAAACAAGAGCAGGAAGGAGGTACGCTTTTGTCCGGTTCAAATCGTCATCGGAAGCAGAAAAAGAAAAGTCGTGCCTCCATGGAGCTTGGTCAAAATCTCATTGTAGATTGGGCAAAATCAGAACTAAATCAAACCCCAGACCCTTACCCACCAATTTGACACAACCAAACCCTGGAAAGTAGGAAGAAATGCAGTGGGGAAATCAACGTTTTGATTGAGGCTAAAAGGAAATTATCAGTCTTTGGAGTCTCAGGCTTCGAAAACAAGAGTGAATTCATCCCCAGTGAATTGCAAGAGGAGGGTCTATGTGGTATTGACATCCACCAAGTCGGGCCGAGATGCTTCATTATTACTTTTGGATTTTCACAGGAGCTCTGGCTGGGCCTCTTTTAAGCCATGGGTTCCTTTTTTGAAGGAAGACAACGAAACAGGGCTGCATGGAGGATTTTTTAAATGGATAGCTATCTCAGGCATCCTTGCTTTGAGATGGACTGCAGAAACCATATCCAATATTGCCAACAATTCATTCAGCCCCAATGCTTGGCAGGCTACAATCTCCAGTCAGATCGGATTGAAGACATGATTGACTTGATCCTCCAAGCTTCGACCCATACTGTCAAAATAGAACAAGTATCTGAAAGACAATTGCAGATCCCAACCCAGTTCCGGCAGTCCAACTCACAATCTGATTTGGAATCGTCTGAGTTTGAAATTGCAGCAACCACGAACATCGCCAGGCTCGAGGCAAAATCGGAATCAGTCACTGCCGGAGAGAGTTCGGAATTCGGAGAGACAGAAGCATTAATGGCGACTCCCAACCATATTCAAGACCCCAATACTGAAATTCAAATTCTCCCTCAAGAAACCAAAACATCAGCCACCCAAAACCCACAACCCCAAAACCTTAATCAGATGGGTACTCGAGAAGCTGAACCATCGTCACTCTCGAAATCAATCCCAATTAATTATGAGGAGCCGTTATTCCCCAGCCCCACAAACCCACCCATGCCACACATACCCACTCCCGATGCATCCTCACAAACCTCGTACCCTGACAATAACCACCTAAACTCAACTGTTCTCCCTGAAACCCAAAACGACTCCCAGCAGATTTATGCTCCAAACTTCAGACAGTGTGCAACCAGAACCTGAGACATTTGTAAAGAATTGGGCGTTAAATGCGATATCACTGATGAACATATGATCTCTGCTCTCGAACAAGTTGAAGCCAAGAACAGAGCACGTCCCACCTCAAGCCAGTAATGGGCTCGTTCCCTAAATTCCTCTGTTGGAATGTCAGAGGATTAGGGAGTTTTGAGAAGGTGAGATCGGTGTCTAGAAAAATCAAATCGATCAAATCTTCATTCATTATGCTTCAAGATAGAAAGTTGAAAGACTTCCCAAATGCAACCCTTCACTCACTTGGTATATCCCAATCGTGGGATTTTCATCACATTCCAGCATCTGGTGCCTCAGGTGGTACTCTCACCGCCTGGGACAAAACTATCTTCAACATGACGAGTAGCCTAGTACAAAACAATTCATTTTATTGGGAAGGGGACTGCACTTCCTTGGGCGTCCACTGTGCCATCATAAACGTCTACGCTTGATGCCCGCTCCTAGAGAGGCCAAGTTTATGGGAAGCAATCTTAACTAATTATCTTTTCATCATCTTCTTGCAGCATCTCAATTTTCTTTTCATTTTCTGTTTACACATTTGTAATTCACTGCTCTGGTTTCCTCCTTGGAAGCCTGAGTAGGCTCTCTTCCTTTTTTAATAAAACCATTTTCTTTGCCGAGCAATATATATATATATACACATTAAACTCTAAACTAATAGACTAGTTTTTGGTGTCATAGGTGAAATCTAAATTATATACGAACTTTCTTGTTGCGTGCTTCTTTTAGGTAAGACTCATATCTCCCCAACAATGACATCAAACTCTCCTGGTAAAGTGGATCTAGACAGTGATCAGGCTCTTATGGTGTTAAACTCTTGTAGGATTGAGTAAATCAAGTGAAGTGGGCTAGTCCTCAATACCAAAGTCCAAGTATAATTGTAAGAATATTATATCTAAAAGATGTTGATTCGATCACTAACTTAAATGTGTTTTTCCTTACAATTAATTAAACATAAAATATATACACGTATGTAATGATAAGTTTGCATGAAAGACGCCATATTCGCCAACCGCGACCCTCCCATCTCTGCAATGGTCGTCACACACGGCGCCTCCGACATCGCCTTCTCCGACAACGGCCCGCACTGGCGCAAGATGCGGAAAGTCTTTGTCCGGATGCTCGGCCCCGCCAACCTCAACGCTTGCTACCATTTCCGGAGGCAAGAGGTCCACAAAACCTTTAAAACGTGTACCAAAAAATTGGTACACCCATCTCGGTCGGTCAGCTAACGTTCGTCACCGTCACCAATGCTATCGTCAGCATGCTCGTCGGCGGCTCCGGTGACGTCAGCTCTGAGGACCTCAAAGAGGCGGCTTCGGAGATCATTGCTCTTATCGGGGAGCAGAATATTTCGGACCTTTTCCCAACTCTTGCGCGGTTCGATTTACAAGGGATGGAGAAACGGTCCAAAGCGGCGTTGCGGAGGATCGAACAAATGTTCGATTCGATTATGGATCAAAGAAGCAATTCAACAAGTGAATCAAAGAAAGGACTTTTTGCAGGTTCTGTTGGATCTTAGAGAGAGTGAGGACATTGAGATGCGTATCACCTTGACCCAACTCAAGGCCTTGCTCATTGTATGTATGCATCTATATTGGGAATCCTGTTATTAGTCTTTTAACTATTTTGTCAGCATCCAAAACCTAACACAATATTTCTTTTAGATTACTATTTTTTTAATTCTTAACATAAAGTTACAAGTAAGTTAAAAGAAAATGGAAAATGGCAGTTTACATATAAGTCATTTTCATTTAAATATACTTAATATTTAATGCGTGTAATATTCATATATCTTTTAACACACATTCATACTAAATTCATGTCAGGACATTGTGTTCAGAGGGACCGAGACGACATCGTCCACATCAGAATGGGTGATGGCAGAAGTGATCAAGAATCCGAAAACAACGTTGTCGAAGAGTCCCATCTGCCCAAGCTCCGTTACCTAGGGGTCGTTATCAAGGAGACGCTCCGTTTACACCCGGCGCTGCCTCTCCTCGTACCTCGATGTCCGAACCAACCGACAGTTGTGGGAGGTTACACCATACCCGCGAGAGCAAGGGTCTTCCTGAACGCGTGAGCCATCCACAGGGACCCACTAATTTGGGACAGTCCCTTGGAGTTTAGGCCCAAACGCTTCTTGGTTGACTCTCTCAACGCTGACTTTTCGGGTAATAATTTTGGGTACGCTGTTTGGGTCCGGAAGGAGGGTATGTGCGGGACTGTCATTGGCTGATAGATTGTTACCGTTTATATTAGCTTCGTTCTTGCACATGTTTGAGTGGAAGTTGCTTGACGGACAGAAAATCGATCTCTTTGATAAATTCGGAATCGTCATCAAGAAATTGAAGCCTCTCGTCGCGGTTCCGTCCCCAAGACTTTCAAATTTGGATCTTTATTTATGAATTTAATTTAATTCCGTATTTTATAATAATTGTAACAATATCACAAATAAATTCGTGTTTATGTAACATGTATTACAATGTAAACCAAAAATAATTTCAACCATTGAATTGACATGATAAATAATTTATTTAATTCAATTCAACTAAAATTATACATTTTCACCGGACTGTAACTTAGTTTTAGTTTATATTCTTTCAATCCCAAATGGTTGATATTGGTTTTAATTTACACTACAAAAGTGATTTTCACATGTGTAATCTTTATCTTTTGTATATGATTTGTATTTATGTTAAATATGTGTTTTCTATTTTATGTATGAATCCAAGAAATTTACAGAGCATGTAAATTAATTAAGGATAATTCGGTCTTCAAAAAATAAGGATAATTGAAGTTCACTATATATATATATATATACAAGTATGCACGATTTTAAGTTCAATGCCTCAATTTTAAATATTTTTTGACAGATACCTGATTATTTTTAAGTTACGCTTAAATAACTTTTTCATTAAATTTAACGAAATTAGTTTGTAAGAATCCAAAATTTCCTTACTATATAATTTTAATCCATGTCCTTTAACCTAACCTAACTTGTACCAAAAAATTTCATGTTGGACGAAGAAAAGAGGATTCGAATCTCTCTAAGACAATTCCCGACAAGGAAAAAAATTCAGGTTGAAAATTCTCCCCCCAAAGCCAAACAACTCAATCACAACCCATAATGTCCATTAGTCTCATCGGCCACTTCACAAAATGGTCACACTACTGAAATTTGGACACTCCGCTAAACCAAAGCCACCCTGACCGAAAGCAAATTAGGGTCTCTATGAAAAAATAATAAACAAAAAGGGAGAAGATAGGGTCTCTATGAAAAAATCCCCTCGAAGGGGTCTGAAGAGGAAAAGACTATTCACTAAACGTAATGGAATACCTTATAATTGAGATACAAGTCTCAATAAGCGAGACTCATTTGGTCTCAGAACCTAGTCTACAGAGCATGGATAGAATGAAAGGTCACTCCAAACGGTCATACGCCATCCTTATGTCTACTTTCACTACCACACATCCAGTCCAGCTAAAACGCTTTCGTCTTATAGTGCGTAGAGTCTCAACGACAAGAAAATATTATCTGACATCAATCTGTCAGGGATAAAAGCACTTTGAGAAGGAGATATCATCTTATTCATTACCTCACTAAGCCTATTATCCAAAACCTTATCAATGATCTTATAGATCACATTGCATAAGTTGATAGGGTGAAAGTCTGCCACTTCCTCTCGGATGTTTTTCCATGGGATAAGAACAATAGTTAATATACGCAAGCCTCTATAAATACAAACGATGAAAAACCCTAATACACAATAGAATAGAATAGGAAACTATAATACACCATCGAACCTTAATGACTAACCCTAGTAGTCTTAACCCCAATGAGAATTATAACAACACCTATCTAATTAGCTTGGGTTCAATTTAGTATAGTCACATTCCATGGAATTCGAACAGAAACATAATGTGTGAAAAAATGAGGGTTCATGAACTCACTCACCTAAAATTGACCTCAGAACACAAACAATACAACAATTTAATTAATCCCCATCAAAATTCACTATTGTTAGCCATAGATATTTCTTTATGAATAGAGTCGATGCACAATGAATTGAAATGAAACCCCAAGTAACGTGACGTCATCACCAGATTTTACTCCAAATCAAAACGAAACTTGCAAGCAATTAATTAATTAAAGTTTAAAAATCTACATAACCGGCCGCGAAGATGAACCGGTCTGTTCACACGTGTAAATTTGTAATTAAAACTCGCCAGTGCTATATATAGCAAGAATTAATATACAATAATTAATGGTAATTAATTTAAGAACATATAAGCAAGCAAACTAGCAGGAATATGTAATAAGTGTTATCTTTTTCTTTGGGAAATTGCATATACGGACAAGTATATAAGATTTTTATTATTGTTTGTCGTGACTCGTGAATAACAATGATGCCTGATTTTAAACTAATTTGTTAGTTGTCATTAAAGAGTTTAATTTGTAATATCTTGTATATTTATCTAATATTAGCTTTGATTCAAGAGGTCACGCATAAATTTAATTATAAAATTATTTTAAAATAAAAATATTGATAAGCTTTGAGTATTATGAAAAACTTTGAAATCACAAGATGACCAATGTAAGACAGAAATTACATTTTCATTATTTTTGCATGGTATTGTAATATTTTAATTTACATGGGTATACATGTGAAACGATATTCATTTTTTGTCTGTGGACAGGGGTGGCCACGGTATGGTATGGTTATTTGACCCGAGTCTCGGGTTGGTCCTTGGACTGAACTCTTTTGGTATGAACTTTGGAAGACCAAGACCGGGACCAACTCTAATCGGTTTGTACAGGTCGGTTCATGCAAAGGGTTGGGTTGGTCTTTAGGTCTGGCTGGACAAACCAGTGATCTTTTAGCATGGGTTTGAGGTTAGCCCAATAATTCATAAACTTTAGAAATGGAAATCTAAATATGGGCCAATTCCAAAGCTTTTCATTTTAGAAAAGTAACGAAAATAAATCTCCAATTATACATGTTATGAGCAACATGACAACTCATTATCACATGTAAAATCTAATTAACAACAAACAAAGTGCATGTCTTCTTGCAAATTTGAGTGTAAATTTATGATCACACTAAATATCAGAGTTCCAAATTCAGTGCACATGCAATATTAATCACACTCAAACTATATATACGAGAAGAACATCGACGGCGAGGACGACGAACAGGGACGTCGGCTGAGCCAAAACCACGATGAATCGACCCATCGTTGTCCCGATTCTATCCCCCCTTTCTCTCTCACCCTTACATGCTCATTCCAAATCAATTTCCAGATTCTTAAGCCCCCATCTTCTTCCTCACTGATGCTCGAATTCGGCTTCAAACTCAATATTTGGGGTTTTGATTCAGATTTGGGGAAGTCACCATTAATCGGATTGAAAAGAACAAATATAAGAAAATTGGATAATTTTTATAGAAACTGAACACAGAGAATATGAATTTCGGAGCGGTTATTTTCATAATAACTGACTCACACAATCACACAATCCCTCAAAGCACGCTACATAATCACTTTTCTTTGTTGGAGACGTGGCATCATTTTGGACATTTTTGGAGCTGTGTACGGTGGAGGGATGGACAGTTGCCACCACATCCACCATTGATATAGTAATTAATTCCAGTCCGGTCTAATCGGTTTAAATGAACCAAAGGCTTACTCGGTCCTGTTACAGACCGGCCGAGGAGACCGATAATTCGATGGTCCAGTTTTTTGTGACCGCGGTTCGGTCGGTTCGACCGGTCTAATTGATCCTCGGTCAATTTTGGCTAGCCCTAACGGTTCGTAGATGCTCTAAACCCATGATGTATCGTACAAATTCTAACAAACGATGAACAGGGTCGGGCCAACGCCTATGAGGGACAAAAATAAAAATTTTAATGGAGGCCTTTTATTTTTGTATCAAAGAACACGCCACCAACATTTTATTAATAAAATAAATAAATATACATTTAAATGGAGAAAGATATAGAATCTTACCTATAACTAAACTAATTACATTGATGTGGCACATAATACAATATGTCACCTCACCCATATCATAAATACAATAGTCTACAACTATACAATATGTCACTTCATCTTGTTCCTCATGCTGGTTCGAACCCTCAGTCACTGACAAGTTCGCTTATTCAACTTCAATTCCTTGACATCATTGCTCTTCAGAAGCTAAGGATTAGTAGATTTATGAAACCTTTTAAAAGAAATTACTCCTCCTTGATTTCATAGATGCCACATCTTTAATCAAGGTTTCATAATCAATTTTTTTTAATAAGTCATTTTCAATTGATAAGCCACTCTATTTAGCCTTCGTTGTGACATGGTTGACCTTAAATAACTTTTTATTGATTTTAATTTTGGAAAACATTTTTCTGCTGATGTGACTGTTACTGGAATGGTTAACATTATTCTATATGCAATATATGCATTTGGAAATGAATTGATTTTTTTGATATAATTAAGTATATCAATTGGATTTGGAGTGCAGTTTTCTAGACGCATACATTCTCTCAAAACTTTACATCTGAAAATAAATCAAGACCATCAATATCTAAACAATTATTAAGTTTTAAAGCAATTTCAAGGATGAGACAATTTTCTTACAAAGAAACTTCATCCAACGATTGTAATTTTTTTTAAAGTAAATAAGAAACCAAAAATATTTTCATACATTTGAAACTGATCAAATCTACTTTGTAGTGATGAAATTGTCTGGTCTACTATGTATATGAAATAATCTAATCTAAACGCTTTTTTAGGGGTTTTTAGAGTTTCATTCTCAACATGGTCATCAAATCGCTTATTTCTTCGAATAATACATTTCTCGATAAATTTAACTTCTACATTCATCTCAGTAGGAATCTCTTTAGCAGAAGAATTGCGCAAACCACAAGGAAGAATAGCGCAAATCGTTGCCGCGTCAAAGAGAAATATCGCCGCTAGCCAAATGTGGGA
Source organism: Geranium brycei (assembly GCA_036897365.1). Classification (NCBI taxonomy): domain Eukaryota; kingdom Viridiplantae; phylum Streptophyta; class Magnoliopsida; order Geraniales; family Geraniaceae; genus Geranium; species Geranium brycei. Next base: position 8,676 of record JAYMTP010002084.1, read on the forward strand.
ATGATGAGAAATTATGTCACTAGTCTCATTAATGTAGGTAGGCTTATTGATTTATATTTTGGGCTTAATTTTTTATATTAATAAGAAAGCCTAACAACATTTAAATCTACAATATATTATAGGGTCTTATTTAATTGGAGGCCTTTTCTTATTGGTGGCCTTAAGCCATTGATTTTGTCGCTTAAGGCTTGGGCCGGCCCTGACGATGAAGAGGATATATTAGACGAAGTCGGGGAGTTGGACGCTAAAGTAACTATGGCGGAATACAAACAGTTGGCAATTGATATGAGTGGATTATTCGTACATCAACTTGAGTCAAATCTCTACATTTAAACCCGATTTTGTCACGGTTATAAGTAGTTTTAAAACATATTTATATCATTTGAGCTTTACATGGAGGATTAGTGAAGTTGCAGGAAATAGGCCTAAAATAAATAAAAATGATGAAAAGTGAATATTTAGGAAAAGCTGAAGAAGTGGCGGAGGACATGAGTGGTGGCGGACGACGACCGCCCCTCAAGTTCAATCTCCGCTAGAGGAGTGTGCACAACACACACTATACAGAAGGGTGCATAGTCAAACAATATTTAACGCATGAATCAGTGACTTTTACTCGAATGTACCTTGATCGAGATAGTTCTTCCACCAACGTCACATTCAATCTAGCAAGAGCTCATAACCTATCAATTGTTTCAACGCTTATTGAAGTGAGGAGCATGATGTAACGAGTTAATTTGAGGATAGCAGAGATGTTTTGGGTGTTATGTCCACATGTGAGTTCAAAGTCCCACATTGGAAGAGTATTGGTTATAAGGAGTGTTTATATACACATTGGACCCTAGACCCACAAAGCTAGTCTCTTGGGTCAAATGTGGGCTCTAATGTGTGTATGAGATTTCCTTGGGTGCTCTTCCTAGGTAAGGCCCAAATCTCCTCAACAGTGGTATCAGAGGCTTGGTTCGGTATACTCTCCTGGTTAAGTAGGGTGGGTACTCCTGTAGCTGGTAAGTCTGGGACCATGATCGTGTCTCTCATGGTGAGGCTCAGATAGGATGAAAAGGGCCCTTGTGGGAGAATAGACCAAGGTAAAGTATGTGAACTTATGGGGAGCCAGCCCGATGTGATGAAACTCAATGTGGATGGGGAGATTGTTATATCCACATGTGAGTTCAAAGTCCCACATCGGAAGATTACAAGGTACAAGGACAGTTTATATACACATTGGACCCCATACCCAATAGGCTAGTCTTTTGGGTCAAATATGGGCTCTAATATGTATATGGGCTTTCCTTGGGTCAAAGCCCATACACACATTACCTTTGACCCAAAAGACTACCCTTGTGGGTCTAGGGTCCAATGTGTGTATAAACACTCCTTATAACCAATACTCTTCTGGCGACTAGGGATCCAGGGCCAACCGTCCCTCCTCATGAGGGAGCGATGGTATTTTATTTGCTGGGAAAACTTCTGGCGACCATGTTGGCCGGTTGAACTAGTGTCGAGACTTCTTTGGTCTCAAAAAGTTGAGAATTACAATGTCTACACCCCTATTTATACTACTTTACAAATGAGTTTCCTGAATACAACTCTAGCTAAAATAAAGGAAAAAGATCTAGGAAACAAAAAAAAATATGAGGAGAAAATATTCTCCTGAATCTTGGGCGCCAAGCAAGGTGAATCCGATGTTGATCTTGATCCAGTGCATCCAGCTGAATAAGAAAAGTCTCCTTGCATAAAGAGGGTGATGAGGTGGCATTGCTTGGCCACGAAGCAAGGCGCGCGCACCCATCTCTTGTGGGGACGCGGGCTTACGTCGTGGCAGGCCGACATTATGGGGCCGGCTCAGGGCGAGCCTTAAGTTCTCCTTCTTCTAGGGAGTTATTCGCTTGTGGGCCGATGTTGCTGAATCGGCCCGTTGTCTTTGGCCTTTCGGGCTTTGGACATCAAGGCGCTTCAGTTAGGTTGAAGCAAGAGGCACAACATCGTTGTTTGGTCGGGGTGTTACGTGGTTTGTCGGATGGTCGAAGTCCCTTGCTCGGGCGTCAGACAAGATCACAATGACTAAGGATGGCAAGGTTGGGGTGCGAACCTCGTTTGTTGAGGGTTCCAAACGAATCGTGATGACAACGCTCTCGACACGGGGAGTTGAGGGTTCCAAACGAATCGTTGGTCACATACAAGAGATTTTTGTGAAAAATCTCTAAGCTGTGACATTCTACCTTGGTGGAGCCCTTGATATCCTCGTCAAGGTTTAGCATAGAACGCGCAGAGGAGTTCTACGGGGGAGGTGGCCAGTGTCTGCCCAAGTGGCTTCCCATGTGGCTTCCCTTTACACCACTCTACAAATCGTCGGCGACCATCTCCATCTTCATGCCCGTGACCGAATCTTATGCATCGACTCACTGCAACTCCAAAGAAGGTGATTGTATCCAGAGTTGAGTCATCCGATTGAAGAGCATGACGCCATGCCATGTCGAAACACCATCCATCTCCAGTGACTCATCATTCACCAGATCGTCGACTCCAACTCCACCAGGTCTACTAATTGCTTCTTTTTTTATCAGTAAAGGTGAAATTTTATAAAAGAAAAGAGAATCAAATTCAAAAGATAGGAAAGAGAGACTCAGAGTGAGGTACACTAAAATGAATTACAAGAAAAAATCATGCGACGATTTGAAAAGCATTTGCATGCTCAGTCTGAATCTCTTGGAAGGCGCGAACGACCTCTTTATCGGTACTTTTTGAAGTGAAACTCAAACGTTTGCAAAACTCCAAGCTCTGGTGCTACTTTCGATCGAAGTATGATCAAAGAAAGTTTAAGGCTCGGTCGCTTAGCGTTTTCCTTTTTTACGCATGCGATTATTGACGTAACATTTGAGAGGAGTGTTCCAGCTGACTGAAATTGACTCTTGGGGCTCACCAGCATCATTATGAAGTGGCCCAAACTTCCTCATTTAATACACTATTGGGAATCAATCCCACCGATTCACGAGGGGAGGCTTTCGACGAAAACGAGCTGTCAGCTACGACATCCTTGGGAGTCATCTGGTACATGAGCCATGCGAAAGGCCGTCAGGTGAAAGGTTGCCGGAAAGAGAGACATGTTCCGCCAGCGGCAGAAACTCTCCTTCCTCGGCACTGGAAGCCGCAACGGTCCATGTTTCAAGCTTGGTGCCGGAGCCCGAGTTGGTCCCAACCTCTAAACCTGAGACCGATTTAACCCTAAAATTGGCCCCATAAGGGGTCGACGACCACGAGAACGATGACGACGTGCCCTTGGAAGAAGATCTCGAATCCGATAGGCAGATTGGCACAACACCTGAGTTAAATTCGGCGATCCTGACCTTCAAACTCTTCTCCAACACCGTGATGGAAGCCGATAACTCAATTTGGTCCAAAGAAATAGTATGGACAAGGGCCAGAGCTCTATCAAAACGGTGGCCTGAAATTGAATCCGGGTGAATAAGGAGGGTTTTTCCCACCAGATCAGCAATGGCCCGGATTGATTTCTCCAACTAGCATATTGAAGGTAATCCTGAAATCAATATCCATTGGAAAATTCCTCCCCTCTCAATCAGGTGCGGCTTGACATGGAAATCAAAGAACCACCTATTGAATTTTGACCGGTTTTCATGCTTCGATTTAGTGAAGCACTCTTGGGTGTCGAAAGCTATGAGGTGAGTTCGGTTGCCTAAAGAGAAGACCAAAACATCATTAATGTTATCCTCGGCCATTTGGTTCAAGATAACCTCGATGTCGGTATTTGAACGAGCTATAGCAATGACACTGAAGCCAAGCTTTCTCGTAATAGAAAAATTCGGAGCACCTATACAATCGAAGATTGAATTTGAGCGTGCCAGTGGAGGAGGAGCTTGTGCGCTACTTGTGACCGCCTGGAGATAGGAACGAGGCTGGAAAGATGGTTCAGGAGGCCTAGTACTGAAGCGAGGTTGGCTTCTAGCACCAGGAACAATGAGCCTTCCCTGACGGTAGACTAAACCGTTAAGGGTCAGAATAGCCCTGATTGCATCCTCGGGACATGTGAAGTGCAAAACCCTGTAAGTTCTTCTAAAAAGTTTATGCTTTTGGGGGATTGACATGGAGGAGATATTACCGTAATCGGCAAATATATCCCGAATCCACTCCTCTGGGTTCAGAGGAGAAGGTTAAAGACGAAGATAGATGAAAGAGATGAATCCTGAGAGAAGGAAGAATGGGTGCGGGCAGGTACTGAGGTGGAGGGGTTTCGGGGCTTGGGAGGCTCGGAAGGTTTCATATTTGTTACTGATCTTCTCCTGCAGTTCAAGTTGAGCACACACCTCTCAGACCTCTCCCTTGTGTCTTCTCTGGCCTTGCAAGGTCAAGGTGGTTTATCTCGTCACAACATGCACAAATCTAAAGCATGAGCATGACATGCAACAAAGATTTAGAACCACAATGGATCGACGATTTTGTGAACCAAAGCTAAAAATTGTTGACAATGTTGAAGTACACGAAATTGGAGGGAAAGCAGGAGGCACCAACAGTGTTTTTTCCGTTTGTTTTAACGGACATTAGAATTGATACAAAAACAAACTTCTCTATACGAAACTGATACAAGTGAAAGTACATTAAATTAAAAAAAAAACTTGCATAGTACATTGGAGTGAACTGTAATTACTCATATTAACGATGATCTTATGATGTTCTATCTCATACTTTGGGAAACTATTTGACATCAACAATGTATACCATTACAACATATTGAACATTGGGCGGAGGCACTATTTCACATTGGCTCGAATTTTATCTCATTCATGCTTGCACACACGGCGGCGATACTCTCCAAGAGCCCAGATTGGAAATATGTTTCGGTATGACGAGTAGTTCAGTGTGCAGTTTCTCATGAACACTCCCGAAATTTCCTGTGTTTAAAGACAATCAGAGAACAATAGTTAGTATCTCTCATGAGTTATGTTTTTCTATGAACTTTATGACTTCAGTTTCATTTTCATATTTTTCTTTTCACTTCTTCATATATTATAACCCTTTCCAAAATGTAATGACCATATATGAATAAGGCCATCACCCACCTGCTGAGGAAAGTCACCATCCTCCATCTGTGAATTGATCAATACCTTCGCTCCCCGATGTATCGGATTTGGGTCTATCTCACCCTACACTCAACAAACCATCACATGATCAGCATAGAAAAATCAAACATGTATGTATGTTATGTTAGGATTATTACACAAACCTGTCCTGCTGCAATGAGGGACATTAAAGCCCATGCTGTATGGACCAAATGCGCACGCTCCCCTTCTAGATTTGTATACACCTATTTTTGTGTTTTCACAAATTCAAAATTATTCAACTTCATTGCATCACTATAAATAGCCTTAGTTTCTCAGTCATTACCTTGTTTTGGCTCGAAAGATAGCTCTCTCCCCAACCTCCGCTAGGCAGCTGCTTTGATAGTAAGAACTCGCAAGCTTTGCGCACTGCAGCGCTGTTACGGTAGCTTCTCCCCGAAGCTACTAGTCCCTCTACTGCGAACCATGTTCCATACGTGTAACAAATTCCCCAGCAACCATACCTATTTGTAATTTTTATGATTTTAAGGTTAGTTCAGTTAAAATTCACGTATTTAGTATGTAGCTGCATAAGTAATAGATGATCCTACATACCAAGAACCATCAGGGTTTTGTGTGTCTTCGATGAAGCGAATGGCTCTTGAGATGCTATTTTCTATTTCTTTCCTTCTGTGGCTGGGATGGAGTTTCTTGAAGAGAGACAGGCCTTGAATTGCAGATGAAGTGCACTCTACATACCTGAATTGATGGCCACAAATTTTAAGTACATCTATGCGAAACATGATCAAAGTGTTGCATAAAGAGATCTTACTCTCGCTCGATGAGAGTATCTTCAAAGAACTCTGTAGGATTGAATTTCTGAAAGGCCAAATTCCAAAAAAAAAAGTTACTAAGAAAATCATAATGAAGCAATGATATATAGAATTACTTTTTATCAACAAGAGTTAAATAGCAATATCGACAGCACGAGGATTGAAGAATATACCTCCAACCAGCTGAATGCTCTTTGTGGTTCCCAGGCTGGGAAACCTCCATTCCGACTCTATTTAAACAAAAAACATTATGTACAGATTTCCATGAATGAAGTGTATATGTAGAGCTTTAAGGTTTAATTCTTACTTGTAGGGAAAGAATGACATTCACAGCATCGTAGAATCGTTCTGGTTCCATCTTTTCCCCAACAAGTTCAGATGGCATTTGTGAGAATATGAGTGCAGCCTGTGGAACACGAGCGAGAACTGATATTCAGGAATGTTCCAATTATTGAGAACAAAAACCGAATTGGCCGGTTTTGTTATTACCATCAATCCTTCTCCGGTACAGTCAGAGACCTGCCAGCCATGATCTTGGATTGAAAATGTCCATGCACCTTTGTTCATGTGTCTGTACATTTCGGTGAAGTTACCGGATGGGTTTTCTCGCACCTTGAGAAGAATGCAATTTAGTTAGCTATGCTTTCTGCAATATGTTTTCTTTATCACACAAACATGTTTGGCACTGAGACTTAACCTGTGAATGCTTCACAAAATCATGTGCTTTGAGAAGAGTTGTTCTGTATTCTTCAACCATGCCACTGGAGATAATAGCCTGAATAGCAAAAGCTGCATCCCACATTTGGCATCCAAAAGTCTGCAATTACATCAATTGAGACTCAATGAGCTTATTTTCTTATATGTTTATGCTCTCATATGTATATTGGAGTGCTTGATTATAGAGATAACTGCAATAACTGATAGTGTAGTATCCCATTTTTGTAAGGATTGTTTCTATACCATGTTTATTGCAGAAAATATTATATAACATAAAAAAATCACATGTTGAAATTTAATTTAATTTTGAGGGAAATTGTATCATTTTGAAAAAATTGGAGGGTTAATGACTTATGCATGACCTATTTTAAGCCTGTGGTATATAGTAAGCAATTAGAAGTAGGATACTAGCTAGTTTTTGCAATCATCATTTTATGCATATAAGTGTTAGAAGATATAGAAACTTTCTAGGTAAGGGAAAGGATAGATTTATAGGTAATAACCTGCATTTTCAAGCCATCTTCAGCAACCCAAAAGTAATCAGGAATTCTAGCTAGATGATACTTGTAAGCATCTGAGTTTGGATCCTCAACCCAACAAGCAATCAGACATAACACCTGAAAAGAGTAACAAAAATTACACTTGGTCTGTTTTTCTGGTTTTACCATTGTAGACTTAGTCTTTACCTTTTCGACACATCCAATGCAGAGGTATCTGCTGTTTTTGTCTTCATAATGCACATGCTCAATGGCCTTTTTCAGAGCCTTTTCTCTAAGCATGGAGAAAGGCCAGCGTGCAAGAACTGGTTCGGCCACATGGTGAAGAAACCCCCACAGAACGTCTTGCACTAGAGGATGAGGATAGTACAAATCTTCCTTTGCAACTGTATTTCTTGCTCGATTCCAGTTTATGTCATGGTAAGGTTCAGTATACAGCTCTTGCCTTAGTGACAGAATTAATTCGGTAATCCGCCCGACAAACCTCTTCCCATATAAATATGACATTGGCATGTAAACCAAGCGACAATAGCACAACATTTTGCCTGCATAATGATCTTCATAGTCAGAATTAAGATATAGTTTGATTTAAATACATGGAAAACAATATTTAATATGTGTTCTCTACTGCACTGACACTTTTGCAAGAAGATAGTGCGTGTGAATTTTGTTTTTTCTTCTTATACAATGTATATATTTTCTAAAATTGACAAAAATATACCTAAAGTTTAAAAAAATAAAAAGCGTCAATAGTATAGCATTTTGCCCATACAATGATCTTCATTGTTGCACAAATGTAGAAACATATCGAAATATATAGATAAAAGATGAATTTGAGTATTATAACCAGGGTGGATTGGACTGATCTTAGGAAGGAGCCAGAACTCAGGAGGCATAGGGTTGCAGCCTTCCCATTCATACACTCCAAGTACCTACACAAGAAGAAACTCGAGATTAGACCAAAAAACTTCACAAATATTTTTAGGGAAAATGACATTTTATTATACCTAACTATGATTGTTTTACACTTGGTTACCCTAACTATTTTGTTTTCCTTTTTAGTACCTAACTTGTATTTTGGGAAAATTTTAGGCTAAATTTTGTCCCCCAATATGAAACAGTCATAGTTAGTTGTAGTAGAGTGTCATTTTCCATTGTTTTTAGTATATCAAAAATGTCAGAGCACATCATCTAAAAAAAATGTGAATCAGTTCGAACTTTTAGGTGGATTAGGCTTATGACAGTAAATAATTGTTGTTGGCCTAACTATGAATTTTCACAAACGAAAGATGAGGTTTGAGAGGTGGTACCGCGAGCCAAAACTTTCCCCAAGATGGAGTTGCAACGGCGCCACCATGGTCAAGGATCCATTTTCTGGCTCTAATGACGGCCGTGCCTTCAGCTCCCTCTCCCAACAACCTCAAGGCAATGTAGTTGAGCACTGACCCAAACATTGTGCTGTGCCCTTCTATGTGCAGCCCCCAACCTCCATCCTCATTCTGCAACAAAGAAACAGCTGCATCAAATGATTTGAAAACACCAACATCGAGTTCGTCACAGATTTAATGTCACTCTCTAAATGAACCACCTGATGGTTGCATATGTAACGCTTAGTCTCCTTTTGGTGCTCTGCTGATAGCACAACGTTGACTGCTCCTGTCACATACAGTGCCATTACCTGCACAACATTTACCGTCATACTAATTTCACTGTGTTCTTTTTACTGTCATGCTCTCGTGCAGGAATGAGTAATTAAGTACCAGAGGGGGGAGAAAAAACATAGGACCAGCAGACTCAGAAGGCCAGTGACCATCATGAGCCTGAATTGAGGAATAAAAGCTTATAGCTCTTTGCAGTGTACTTGTCAATGCTTCCTCTGTTACGTCCTCTGTTTCACTTACTTTCACTGCTTCAGGAATTGACCCACTTCTTGGATTCTCCTTTGTAAGCTTTCAAAAATTTCAGTCAGTGTGTTAGTCGACCCAAAATTTTGATACACAACTTATCAACAGAAAAAATTAATTATATAAATATTTTAAAAGCTAAAATTTAGATTACAGACCTATAAATGTCCTCAACTAAATACTTTAGAGGGTGATTAAAAAAAAATTAAAGGGAAAAGTCTAAATGTCATTGATTAAAATTTTAACTTTCATCCCTCAAAAAAAATTTTAACTTTCATACTTTAAATTTTAGTAACATTTTCATTTTTTTACTTTAAAACTTCATATTTTTCATCTAATATTTTAGGCCGTGTCCCAAAAAAGTGTGCAGTACTTGAAATAGCCAAATCTTGCTAAATGTAACTAAATAAAAAAAAAAGTGTTCTGTTGAGAATAATTATCAGTTTTTTTTAAACCTATACTACCCAAATCGAAAGCCCACCCAACAAACCCAGCCCAACATACACAGTAACTATTAATCCACCCCCTAATTTTTACCCGACCCCATAAACCCTCCCCATGTGATGCAGCAGGACTCGAACCTTGGCCGAGGCCAAGGAAGGACTTTGTTTTTTTTAAGAGATATTAGGATTTTGTTTGTTAAATAGATTTCTTAACACTTATAGACTAATTTAAATGAATAGTATATATTTCATAATAATTAGGGATAATTTCATATAGATCACCAAGAAAGTTTGTATTCTTACATAGGTCACCACTTTTTAAATTTAATTTCTGAGATCACCAAAACATATTTTTGTCTCACTCCGTTAAAAAAAACCTTATAAAATGACCAAAATATCCTCGCAATCAATAACTGAACCATCGATTTGGTTGGCTTGATTATATTTATGTGTCCGGTCAACAAAAGTCCATCATCTGTTTTTATATTATGTAAGTAAAGAGATCCAAATCATCAAATATGGCATTCACTGAAATTAGTATTTCGGTATTTGCAATGTCTACAATTTAAATTTGATTATCAAGTCAGCCAAACTGTTGGTTCAATTTTTGATTACGAGGATATTTAGATCATTTCATAAGTTTTTTTAATGGAGTGGGACAAAAACATGTTTTTGTGACCTCAGAAATTAAATTAAAAAAGTGGCAACATGTGTGAGAATACAAACTTTGTTGATGACCTATGTGGAATTACCCCTCATAATTATATAATTGATAGCACCATTTAACCAGCGGTTGGTATTTATTTATTACCAAAAGCAAAGAAAATGACAGAAAAGGCCAAAGGGTTTAGGCATTTCACAGAATATCTCTATTTGTCATTTGGGTGCAAAATAGTCAATACAAATTTACGCACCAAACAAACAGTGACTCTTTTTGTGGAATTTTATACATAATACATGTCAACTTTCAGCTACTCTTACATTACACTATATATAGATTTGTGGTTCCAAATTTTAAATTAAATTATAAGGGTCATATTTTCTTATCCTATGAAAATGAAACATAAACTCATTTCTTAATATCTCGTACGATGATGATGGTCTTCGTAGATTATATTATATACACAGTGTTGACCATCAAGTACAGTTTGACTTAATCCATGATCTGATGACCCACCACTCTGAAAACTAGAAAAAGGACAAACTACAATATGTGTGACTTCCAAATGCAACGTTGGCCACAAAACCTATTGATGAAAATTGAGCCTCTTTTTGTATATGAATGTGATTGATGTAGCCGAAAGCATCATTTTTGATGATATGTGTACATAAACGCGCGTATGAATTGTTCAAATTAAGGTTCTTGTCCGTAATTGTTTGGATGGAGTAAATATTTTATTGGGGAATTAAGTTATTCATATTAAATTATGAACTCTCTTGGTTGAGGATTAGAATATAGAGATGCTGACTCAGTTTTATTTAATAAAAATCTTATATGAAAATAACTGATTTCTTAATATATTCATGATTGATTTTTATATATTTTTAAACTTGAAAGACATAATTAATCAAACATTTAGTGCTCAATCATTTTCTTCTCACAAAAAAACTTTGAACAATTGTCATGAGCTACTTAGTAAACAAGAGTTTTGTTGAATTACCTGCATTCTCATCAAGAGATCAGAGCTTTGTTTCAATTGAAACCGATTTTTGGTGAACTCCTCACGAACAATTTCGACTCGAGCTTGCTCTTCTGGAGTTCCAGCCTCGGGATCGAATTCCCAATGTTGTCGTCCCACATGATTATTCACAGTCATCAACCATGGATCATCGTTTCCTTCTGCTATCTTCAACCTCCACATGTTTTTCTCTCTACACACCAAAAATGCAATATTATTAACAGAACCAAAAACACTACATGAAATTAAATGAAACAAATAAATAACGTGTATTCAATAAAAAAATATGAATGATTGAATAGAAGAAAAACCCACATATTGAGAGAGAATATATGTATATTTTGAAGTTGATATATAGCTTGAAAATATTTGCGATATTGCTTGGCTCTAAGACTCTGTGTATTTATATAGGTGTGTTGTGGTTGGTGGAGATTGGTATCTAGTAATAAAAAAATTGCAATATTTTTCCTCTCTTAGACTTGGGCAGATTTTAGAGGGTGGCAAATTTTCATACCAATTAATTATTCTATCTATATTCTTTACGTATTTTACTCAATTGTTTTACAAGTCGAACTCGAGTCAAATTTAAATTTAAATTTCGGCTTGTATAATTAATAAACAAACTCGAGCCTTTAAATATATACAAGGGATAATTTCAGATGGATACCCCTGAATATGTCACATTATCATATGACTACACTTAGAATATTTCGTATTATGGCGACTACCCAAGAATTGCATTTTTTTCACCGTTACTCATTCCGTCCATTTCTGTTAATTTTTAACATTTTTTAACGTGTGAAAAGACTAAAATACCCTTAAGAGATAAACTGATTTTTTAAAAAATTGAATGAAATGACACTAGTGCCCTTAACTATTCATTTAATTTTCAAAACCTTACCCCTCCTTCCTCTTCCACTCACTTTCTTCTTTTTCAATCTCAAAGCCACAACTTCCTCCACCTCTTAACTCCGACGGCCAGAACGACGACGTTCCGGCGATGATGTCGCCAGATTCGATGGGGAGGGACAAGGATATCGATCACTGGAACCGGAGCGGGAGCGGAGAGGAGCTGGTGGACGGCGGCGGCGGAGGAGGAAAGAGCGGCTGGAGGTGCAAACCTCTTCTCTCTCTCTCTTTTGTCACCACTCTCATCGCCATCATCATGTGCTCCACCAAGCTCACTACCCGGAGCTCCGACCCCAATCCCGAGCCCAATTGCTCTACATTGGACTCCTCCGACTGGATCTCCGATTCG
>JAYMTP010002085.1:0-21048 GCA_036897365.1 Geranium brycei
AAACAAAAAATACTTTGCTCTCTCTCTCTCTCTCTCTCTCTCTCTCTCTCTCTCTCTCTCTCTCTCTCCACTTTTTCTCTCTAAACCCAATTCTCTTCCTTTCTTGCAATACCTCTCATGATCACGCAATGATGATCTTGTTCTGATCTTGTTCCTCTCTACATGCATGTGTGTCCTATACATACAAGTACAGGACCATATCTATATATATATATACACATCGTGTACTATACTATAGCTACTTCTCTCTTTCTCTCTCTAGATATATAGATACATAGAGAAGCAACAATATATATATAGGAACAAATTAAATTAAAAGCACAAGCTATGGGTGCTTGTGTTCCTCTCATCATCATGAGGTTCTTGTTTTGGGTACTTGCGGTTTTGGGGTTTTCTTGGTTTTTGCTGTTTGGTGTCCTAGAAAGTGGTGGGAAAAAACCCGGGATGATGAGTACCGTGACTACGACGACGTCGTTTCATGAGCATATGGATGTGTTGGGAAGAGAGAAGGTGGTGGATGTGGATCAGATAGGTCTCTACTACATGAGCAAACGAAGAGTCCCTAATGGACCCGACCCTATCCATAACAGGTACGTGTATATATATATATATATAAACCATGCAGTTTCATATGTAAGTTTTTTTTAACGTTCTTGTCAATATTATGTTAAATATAGCATATTATTAGAGATATTCTTAAATGCATGATTAGGTTTATAGCCGTAAAATCACAAATTCATAAACTCAAAAGCCAAAAGTATTATATATAATTATTAAATGTTAAAATTATTTTATGTGTGGGTTGTTTCATGTGTTTCGACAATATAATAATCTCAAAATTATACGATAGTATTGTTCATGCATGTATGTTTTAAAATGTTATAAGCTCAACCCACCTAAAGTATCTAAAAGTTTTAAACTAATAGAGAAAGTTCAGATTATTATTTAAATTGATAAATAAATTTACATCTTTCAGTTTGGGCAAAAAATACATTTTTTGTTTTGAACAAATTATGACAAATGAGGAAGATAATCTGTTTATCTGATTGTATGCTCAACATCATAATGGAGCTATATATATATAGGAATGATTTTTTTTATATAGGCTTTAACAAAACTGTTCCATTGAATCCACAAAATCTAGGAATAAAAGTGAAATAAAGCATGTCTCTTCACTTTATTCTTTCTCCTAATTAAGTATATATTAATATTCAAATTAAATTAAATTATGCAAGAGTATATATATATTTCATCTTTGTTCAACACATTTGCCATAACCCTTTATTCTCCCAACTTTCAGAGTTGTCCACTATTTCTTTATCGCGACATATACTCAGAATAAAAATCTCAATTAATTAATTATATATGATTACCTGGTTAAGTAGGTTTTCATATTATTAATATGCTTTTTGTACTTCCAAAACAAGGATGATTATGGAACCACTAATATTTATATACTTTAAAAACAACATTTTTCATCTTTTCAGGAGAGCTGGAAAATCTAGACAACCACCAGGCCAAGCGTAGATCATCGAAACTTAAAGATCGTTCAAGAAGATCCCAAGATCGATGCACGTACGAATACGCATATAAACATCTTCGATCTTATTGTATGTATTTGTTGATGATCACCATTTGGCACATATTTGGAAATCAAAATTAGTTATTTATGAGTAGTTAATTATTTATACATATTTTAAATGTGTGAATTTTGGGTGAGTGGGAGGAAGAAAGAAGCTTGTCTAATACAAAAAAAAAACATGCTCAAAAAGCATAGCCTTTGCAGGATACTCCACTTTAGTGAATTTTACATGCTTTTTTAACTCTTTTGGTTAGTTAATTAATTGGATTTTGCATGTAGAATAGCAATGCGTGGCATGGAATGAGTTCCAAAACTTAAAGTGAATCCCTCCACCATCTACTAAAGGTGTCATGCATCTTTGTGTTAGTCTTTTTCTCAATGATTCTCTTGTGGGGTTTGCATTATGGAACTGTTTTGGTCTTTGGGTCCATTGAAACTTTGTAAAGAAAGTTGTGGGGGAATTATTAAAACATGATCTATCTAAAGCATTGTTTTAAAATTTTCGACTTGTTCCATCAGTTTCCGACTAATTAACAATTAATTCTCTATTAATTTTTGATTAATTCTTGAATCTGATTTATTTTTCGACTAATTCCCAACTAATCTTCAAAATACCCTCTCCGGCCAACTATCGCCTAAAGTTATTTTAAAACATTGACGTAAAGTGTCATATTTATAAGTAGAGTTTTAAAATATTTATTAAATAGTAACAATATCTATATTTTCTCACATGATAATATGATTCAGGCATATTACAAATATGTAAAATTCTACATGAGAGATGTGATAATATATAAATCTGAATAGATTTCGAAGTTTGAAATTAATTTTTTTAAAAACATAAGATTCAAGTGTATAAAACAGATACAAGAATCGAACAATGTTATCTAACTCTATAAATATTTAAACATTTGAATTTTTCTTGATAATTTAAAACACATTGAAAATCTCTTGAAAGTGAAAAATCAAAGGAGGATGCTAGTAGTAAATCTCTTTTCCCCCCCTTTTTTTCTGTTTTCTTACATGAATTTGAGAGAAATTACACCAAGCAATGAGATAGTGAAAAAGGAAGTGAAATTCAAATATTGTGGCGATTACCCAGAAATGAAGAAAAAGAGGCTCAAAATAGGTGCTTTGTAGCATGTGGGGTGAACCAACCAACCAACCAGTTCAAATTGGCAAATAGCTTGGGCCCAATGGGCTATGGGTTATTAAAATCCTCTTGATGTTTGGTTCAAGCCCAACTACCCAATTAATAACCTTCTTCAACCATTATTTTGGTGTATGGTTGGAGTTAAATATCATATTCAACTTTATGAATTTTGACTTTTTTTCAAAAAAATAAATAAAATTTTGGCTTCTTGTAAACATTTGGATCTTTCAATTCGTTATTGTTTAAAATGTTTTATCGATTATAATTTACGTGTCCGACAAGGGAAACAAACTAGGAACATATTCGGAGGTATTATCCATGATTGTAGGCGCATTCTTTCAACTCCCGAATTTGATTTCTCTTTATCTTTCAACTCCCGAATTTACGTGTCCGAAGTTGCTATTTAATTAATAAAATTTATTTTACCTTAAAAAAAAAGATGACATTTTAATTATTTCTATTTGATACTGAGCAGAGAAAACACATAGAGAGATGACGTGAGATTTTTGGATAACACCAGCAAATTCAAAAAAAAATATATAAAGTTCAAATATACGTCTAATTTGAAATTTTGTGCCCATTAAAAATCTAAAACAAAATAAAAATATACATATACATATTTAACTCAAATATTTCAAAATAAATATACTTTAAAAGGTTGATAGACCATTCAACCGATAAATTATTAGAAATCTAGAACTATTCGCAATTGGGTTATGTTAATTCAAACAAAAAAATCAAACTTCATTTTATATCTTAAATTAAACCACAACAATTATTTGTTGTTTATAATTAGGACCACCTAATGCTAATTCAATCAGAATGGCAAATGGGACCAATCATCACGAAACTGTGCAAATATTTATTAATTATTGCAGGGACGCAGGGTAATTGGACCTACCATTTTTGAATTAAATTAAATTGCTACCTAGTACAATTCAACTGTACTTTAATTAGCACCCATAATAATTAAATTAGGATTACAATTAATTAATTACTTAATTACTACATTAAGCCCCACATGGACCACGTACCCTACATCAAGCCACACACAACCTTTCTATTTATAGAGTCAAAAGTCTTCGTTCTCTAGCTGTTCCATTTTAGACCCACGAGCCAAGCTCCACTAAAATGCGCGGGTAGCGTTTAGAACCAGGGTACCCAAAAAAGGAGCAGCTGCGGTGGCGACACGTGTCTGGCGCGTTTCGGTTTGGACTCCGCTGAGCCACCAGAGAAAGTCAGAATTTGCATTTCACTTGCATTTGCGTTTCATTTCCATTTCCATTTCGTTTTCTCTCTCACCAAAACCATTTTCTCTGGAAAATAGAAAATAGAAAAATCTCCATTTTCTCGGCTTTCTCCTCCACGCAGAGACGGCGAAGAGAGAGGAATGATCGGGAGGTCGGGGCGGAGCCGATCGTCGGAGCGATTCGTGTCGTTGGAGCTCGGATTCGGAGCCGTCGTTTCGGTCCTGGCATTGAGGTGAGAATCGAGAATCGAGAATCGTCTTGTGCGTTTCGATCTGTGTGTTTTGGTGGTGTTCTTGGAGGTGGTGGTGGTGTTTTGGATCTGATCGGAGACGATGCCGTCGAACGCGGATCTGGACCGCCAGATCGAGCGGCTGATGGAGTGCAAGGCGCTGTCGGAGGCGGAGGTGAAGGCGCTGTGCGATCAGGCGAGGGCGATTCTGGTGGAGGAGTGGAACGTGCAGCCGGTGAAGTGTCCGGTGACGGTGTGCGGTGACATTCACGGCCAATTTTACGACCTCATCGAGCTGTTCCGGATCGGAGGGAACTCTCCGGATACCAATTATTTATTCATGGGCGATTATGTAGGTCAGTTACATTCCATTTGCAATTGATGAGGATCTAGATTGTGTATGTATGAGTTGATTTATTGAATTTGATTTTGTGAAAGCATTCTCTGCTGGATCCAATCGAGGTTTGGCCGTTGGTTTCAAAGCTAGATTGGGTTCTGATCCAATATCTTTATTTTATCTGTATGATGATTTGTTTTGTTGAGGGGATGATTCTCGCCTGAGGTTGTGTCTTGGTTATGACAAGGAGTTCTGGTTTAGCCTTTGTTGTTACAGTAAGGTTGTGGTATGATCACCCATGTACCGTATTATGTATCATGACTCGAGAGTTGTATATGTGATATGTAGTTCATTGTGAAATTGTATGGACATTAAAACCCTCCTAGATACCCATTAATGGTGGATGCGTATATCATGGATTAGTGTCTGGTGGAGGAATTTGAAGTTGAAGACAAGGGTGTGCTTAGAGAAACTTTTCCTCCCATCAATTAGAACTAAGAAGGGTTGGAAGAACACGGAGCAGAGTGATGTATGATTTGATGTTTTAATGCAGAATAGCTATGCGCATTAAATGTGTACCAGGATTGGAAGTAGTTTGGTAAACTTATTTGTACCTTTGTAGTTGACACTTGTTGCTATGCTCCTCGGAACTAATGTGTTTCCAGCAGATTGTACCTCCCATCTTAATTGCTGTCCTGTTATGTTTCTCCAAATTGGATTATATTCGTTTGAATAGCTAGGTGACATAAATTATTAATTAAGTTTGCATCATCTGTGTAATCCTTTTACTTGTGTGGATATACTACTGTTTCTTCATTTCCGCTACACTGACGCAGATCGTGGGTACTATTCAGTGGAGACTGTCTCTCTTTTAGTGGCTTTGAAAGTTCGTTATAGAGATAGAATCACTATTCTAAGAGGGAATCACGAGAGCCGCCAAATTACTCAAGTGTAAGTCTCAAATCTTTTCATCAATCATAATAGAAAATGTATATTGTATCGCTCAAAAGTAAAATATATTCAGCACAAGACGTGTGAAAGCTCTTCATTTTCTTTATTGATTTTCATGTTAGTTCCTAGAAGGCGTTTCATCATTAGCTCTACCAGGCTACTAGTTTGGCTGGTCTTATTTTAAAAGGTTTTGCCGAATAAGGATTGCCTTCTTATTCTCCGCCCTTTTGATTTCTCAATGAAATAGTTTACCTGGAGTGAGACCCTATTATATTGGCAGATGCGGGCATGCTCTCATGTTAGTCTGGTCTGATTTATGTTGGATAATATAGCATAAGAATTGAAAATCGTAAGATCTGTATGCATCGTTTCGAATAAGATTTTGCTGAAAAATGGTTGTGTTTGCTTTAAATACTTTGTTTCACGAATGCATGCAACATAGTTTTGTTTCTTGGCTTCATTTTTATGTAGTGGATTTATTCCTCTTTCAGGTATGGCTTTTATGACGAATGCTTGAGAAAATATGGAAATGCAAATGTCTGGAAGTATTTCACTGATCTTTTCGACTATCTACCCCTTACAGCCCTTATAGAGAGTCAGGTATTTGAGTTGATGATATTAGGGAAAATGTCACTTTAGTATACCCAAGTATAGTCGGTTTTCACATGAGTATACCTAACTTAGTTTTTTGTTTCTGTGGTACTATGTCTTCAATTTTCCACTTTACTATACTCAGTATTTTCCACAAATGACAAAATTACTGTTCATCAAAAATGATTTAATGTTAAATTACAATTGTACCCCCAATCTGAGATTTAAATTAAAGGGCATAATGATCTTTTTGAAAATTAAATGATTAAAAATAAAAAATCTGAAACCAATATAGCAAAAAGAGCTTAGGAGTTCATCTGCGCCAATTTTTCCGTCGGGCCTAGGAGCTCGCATCTGCAACAATGACCCACAGAGCAAAATCTAGCTCAAATCATCAAAATCGCTTGAAATCGAAGAAGCTCATTTGTGGATCTTTGAGAAGCTCGTTTCTGGGAAACGGACAGCGACATCTACGGGGGGGTTAGGGATTGATGATGATGGTGGAGAGAAAGACAGCTATTGCGGGATTGTTGCCTAGAGTGAGGCTCTGGTTTTGGAATTTTCGGGCGAAGGAAATTGGAGAACCAAACCAGGAGGACCTAACCCACAACGACAACGTGATTTGAGCAAAAACAGAAGCAAAATCGCGATGAAGACGGCCGAAGGAGGTTCACAGTGGTCGGAGGAGGCACGTTTGAAGACGGAGGTTTGCGATGGCCAGAGGAGGAGAGGTTGAAGACTGCAGCACCAATCCAGGAGAATGAAGTTGGAGCTGGAACAGAGGAGGCGAAGATGAAGTAGGGTTAGGTTTGGATAGGTTAGGCTTTTAGGGATTTTGAAATTTGAAAGATACTAAAGAGCAATTTTGTCTTTTCAACACAAAATTCAACAGATTTAGAGGGAGTGTAGTAAAGTGGAAAAAGAAAATAGTTGAGACACCACAGAAACCAAAAACACAAAAACACAGTTTGGTATAGCCATGTGAAAACCAACTATAGTTATGTTACTTAGGTATAGAAAAGTGACATTTTCCCGTCACATTATGTCTTTTGATTGTGGTTAATCTCAGTGCTGCCTCTGACTCATGCACTGTTGTACTGCAGATCTTCTGTTTGCATGGTGGACTTTCACCGTCTTTGGATACATTAGATAATATTCGAGCTTTGGACCGTATACAGGAGGTATGTTTCGTTCCTTGTTCGATGCTCATTGATCAATTGAAGTGAAGCATGTTAACATCACTAATATTAACTTCCCCAATCATTTTTCACTCTTTTGAATGATCTTAGAAACTGAAATGCCACTATAACTTCATCAAAGTGATTCCTAAAGCAATTTAAATTTCGGAACCCATTGCAAATCTTTTAGAGGCTGCTGACTCTCTGATTTTAAGTGCCCACTCTCTAGAACTTCATTCCATTACATTCAAGTCGCCTTAAATCTTTGTGATTATGATACCAGGTTTGTGTTTGTGTACAATTAGGTACCACACGAAGGACCAATGTGCGATCTCTTGTGGTCTGATCCGGATGATCGCTGTGGATGGGGGATATCTCCGCGTGGCGCTGGCTATACATTTGGACAAGATATAGCCTCTCAGTTCAACCATACCAACGGACTCACTTTGATTTCAAGAGCCCACCAGCTCGTCATGGAAGGATACAATTGGTGTCAGGTCAGCAAATTTGAAACTAAACCAATTTCTCTATTTGTCCATCAAATAATTGTTATTGACCGCGATTTTAACGAACTATAGGAAAAGAATGTGGTGACTGTATTTAGCGCCCCGAACTATTGCTACCGGTGTGGAAACATGGCTGCCATATTAGAGATTGGAGAGCATATGGACCAGAACTTTCTCCAGTTCGACCCAGCTCCTCGCCAAATTGAGCCTGACGCTACACGCAAGACTCCAGATTATTTTTTGTAATCTCCACCCGGATTATTTTAGCTACTTGTAATATTTTGTTTGCTGCTCTATTCATGTAGATGTGTTTTTTTTAAGGAAATGAGTTTTTTTGTGATTGACACTGGTTATTATCAGACAGCTTCATTCTTTTGTTTGGACTTTTGAGTATGTGCTGTACTTTTGTTGATGTTGTGGACAAACTCGTAGAACTAACAATTGTTCTTAAGGCGGTGGCAAAATCCTCCGAACTCGATGGGTCTGAACCTGGGACTCTATATTCTCAACCTAATCAAGGTCTGGTTGGAGATCCCGAACACACATCTGAATAGGGGTGTCAAAAATTTATAAACATGAAGGGATCAGATGTTCCAATCCAACAGGGCAGGGGGCAAAATTACTAAATCTGTTATGGACCTACCCTAATACCAACCGAAACATGATATTCCCGATCCGATAGAGCAGCACAAGGGAAATCGGCTACATTAAAATTACCTTATGGAGAAATTCGATCGATATCCCAAAACTGTTCAGCAACAGTCGGACAAATGGGCAATGTTTGAGTGAAGCGGAAAATTTTGGGTAGAGCCAAATCAAAACGTTGGCTGAGTTACGTCCACTTGCCTTTTCTTTCTTCTTCTAATATTTAGAATGTATTTGATTGGAGTAATACAAAACTCTATTTCCTCCTACAATTTTTTGCCAGAGTTAAATAGTTGCTTGTGTAAAATTATTGACTCTAGAAATATCATAATATGGAGAAGACAAGTATTTCAAGCACCAACACAAGGGGAGGCTCCCCTTCTTTTCTTTCAAAGAGACCCATGGACTTCAAGAAGGATTTCTGACGAATGATATTCAGAATGTTCCAAAGAACCCTTCTTCTCGAGCTCGGGCGTTGGGGTGAAGGGGACAAGAAGTCCTCGGACCTCAAGAAGGAGGCTATAGGCTCGAATGTAAGAGAAATTCTAGAGAATGTTTGCTACTGTGAAATTTTTTTGGCCGTTTTGGATGATAATGAGTAGGAAAAAATGATCACACCTCCAAGTAGTTTTAGACAAGTTTCCTTTGAAGTGGCTAGCTGAGTGTCAAATACAGCGTCTACGAATTAATCTGCCTGAGGTCACTAAATATGCCCAGAACCCGGCTCATTACCATCCCTAGTCTCAAACTTGCCCTGTTGTCATTCTTTTGTGGAGTCAAAATGTCATGTCCCCGATGGAAACCTGATACCCCAATCGGGGTGGGGTCAGGATCACAAACCCCACTCTAAACCTGCCACGATGTCATCCCTAACTCTTACATGATAACTAAACCTTATCAAATTCCTAATTGTTTCACATGAATATACAGATCGAGGTAAGCATACATTGGGTATTCTTGGTCTTTAAAATTGACTATAAATCTTAGCTTAAAAATTGAAATACAAAATACATACTTCAAAATCTAGAGTTGGGTGGGATTCGCATTGGAGCTCCAGCATTTTTCCTTTTGAAGTATATCACTGAACCACTAACAATCAGCATAAACAACACGATCCCCTGTAAAGAGCAGGCCATCGTAATGCATCAACCTTTCAATAAATTATACTATTTGATAAGAAAGTTCGAGACCTATAGTTGTAAAATTGTACAATATTTGGTACATTGAAAAAACCGTAGTGATACGAAAAATGGATACGATCAAATGCATGTATCTGGAAAATGAACATGTGTTTTTCACAAATTTTTTGAAAATCAACAAAGATGGATGTATGTGTTTTTCACAACTAGAATCAACAAGCAAAAGCTTGTGATAAGAGGGAGCAATAATTCCAAATATTAAGCTAATCATGCAATACTGAAACATAAAAAAAGGTTGTACGATGTTTTGTAGTTTTCTAAGAACCCTGTGTCGGTATGATATGATAGTCTATGTGCAGTACAGAAAGGTATAAGGTATGGCGAACAAAGGACAGCAACAAAAAGATATTTGTATACCTCAAAACCGAGAACAGATAGCCTCTCCTCATTTGCTGCGGGTATACAGCTTCTGTAAGTAATGTAAGCCTGTGGCTCACTCTTTGAATTCGCTGAATCGTCAAGCAAAATCCTCTGTCCCACTGACTCAACAAATTGTTCTTCACCATGAGGAAAAACTTCCAAAGCAGACCTGCCCTTTTTAGATTTCCCCTCCTTTGAGACTTTGGAGCCAACTTCAATTTCTATACATTTAAAAGGGATACGGTAGCCTGTCTCGCTACATCGGTATTTCTCATCGTTCTACCCAAAAGAAGAGAGTGCGTAGAATAAGCATGTGATAATAGAGATGTAAATGAAGACATGAAGAAAGACAAGAAACACCATCATAATGAAGCAAAATATGATTACTTCACATTTGAATTCTATTCGGAGAAACGGATTCAAGTCCATATGGACAGAAACACCAACATCGAGCTAGACGTTCTTTTCTTTTTCCTTCTCTAACAGAATGTAATTCAAGTCCATATGGACAGAGTGAGAGTCATGACACACATGACCATGCATGCAGGTATTGGCACACAAAACAACAGGCGTTATGTTACTAGCCGTGCAACATGGAATGGATTGCATGCTCCGCCAAAATCCCAAGCAATCAAACTGCGTCAAGCTTATCAAAATTTATCTTTTGCTTCTTAAAACTGCCAATCACATGCAAGTCAGTCATCTAATAGCATAACTATTGGTTTCTATCATATTGAACAAAATCTAAAAAATCCCATGGAACTTAACCTGTCAATTCTATCTTTAGTAAATATCTTATCAGATTTGAAATGCCGGGGCACAAATGGGTTGGTAATTCCAGTTTCAATCTTTCAAATCTTTGCCATTCTCCAATAGCTACCTGTAATGTTTTCTCTTAGTTTCTGATGATAATTTCTGTAGCAGCACGACAAACTATACTACCCTAAAACTACATTCGAGATCGATCCAATGCACATTCTGTGTAGTGTTTACCATTCATTCATGTATGCATTAGTTTTGTGAATCAATAAATAACTGATCCTCACAGTTTGAATTGGAGTTCCTAACGACTCTAGTAACTATTAATCATAGAGTCATCAATGAACTCACATAGTCATATGTAAGATCAGTTCTAAGATTAAGCTCATGCAGATCCAGCAAATAAAAGGAAAAAAATCAATCACCAACAAAAAGTGAAAATCAATACCTTCTCAGAATAGAGACAAGGAACGCAAGGTCCAGAAGGAGAGCAATCGAAAGATACGTTGTTTCCATGAGGAGTTTCTTTGAATCCTAGCAACACTCTTCTCCCTCCTCCGCTCCTTCTGCTCAAATCAACCAAAAACCAAAATTCAACATCAAAATCAGATCAAATCGCCACGAAAATCAACAATACGAATCAAAATCGACATCCAATTCAGAAAATTACACGTTATGTGAGATCGGTGCTTACTTTTCGTGCCCTAATTCGTGATGAGAAAGCGCAGAGACAATAGCTAGAGCTGAGAGAAACAAAAGGAGGGTCAAAAATGGCGAAATCGGAAGCTCCATAGCTCCTCTACTGCTTCGTCTTCTTCTCTTACTGAATCGCGATTCAGTTGGGATTTTCTTTTCTTTTCCCGGATTTTTTTGCTGGATTAATCCATTTTTCAATTTAATGATTGTTTCAGTTTTTTTCCCTATACTTACGAGTATTTATGATTTACGCCTAGTTTACTCAACATGATTCGGATATGCCCTTATGTTTCACTTTTCGTAATTGATTTCCACCCTTATCTTTTAGCTAATTCAATATTCGACCCCCACTTGATTTCTAGGGGTGGGCACGATTCCGATCAAGAACCGAATCGGTCAGAACTGACCCAATCCAATCACTCGGTCTTAATGTATGAAAACCAAACTCGGAACTATTATGTAATAAATTGTTCAGCATAGGCTGGTTTGATTTTGGTTCTACTCAATTGGAACAAATTAGATTTCGATCTTGAATTCATGTTTGATTTATGAGCTGAAATAGACAAAATTGAGCCAGATTTACGATCTGAATTTGATAAAAGTGAGCCTGAAAGAGTGCGACTGTGCAAGAGAGACGATTCAATTCATTTATGATTTCTCATATCTGCTTTAAAAGTGAGATCGAGACATGTGGGTAGAAGATGTACTGGTGGCGCGCCTAAAGAGAAACACATAAGTATGATGAACCAGTTAACTGACAGTTTTATACTGTAAGAATCGGACCCAAACCAAATTTAAACGGTTCTCTAATTTCAAAACCGAATCCGACACGTTACTCAGGGTTCTCAATTTTTTTGTTCTAATTCGACTCAGATCTCGATTCAGTACCGATTTTGTTCCAGAAGTGTCCACCTCTTAGAGATTTTATAATGTACATATATTTTGTAAGAAAAATGGTGGACTCCACCGTCGTGTGTTGTCAAATCTCCAAAACATGGACCTTGATTTGTGAAGAGGTTGAGTGTGAGTTTTATATTGACATTTAATACAAATCTTGTATGTGTTTGTCTATAAAAGAGAAGAGAGTGAATGAATAAAGAGAGACATACGAGAACTCATTTTCATGCGAGACTAAGACCTCAAAAGTAGTTGTAGTTTAAATTGAGGCAATACAATTGATGAAATGAGCCTAGATATGAATCTTATAAGTGAATCATCAATTTGTGGAGATGAGAATGATATGTGTATTGTTGATTATGCTACTGCGCATACTATCCTAAAGGATAAGAAATATTTTTCATGCCTAACATTGGTATATGCAAATGTGAACACCATTATGGGTACATCAAATATAGTAGAGAGCTCTAGAAAAGCTATTGTAATATTGAGAAATGAAATAAAGTGAAATATTGATATTACCAACATAAGTTTGGCAAAGTGCTAAGTAGTTCACTTAACACATGTGAGGTACTGAGTTCGAATCTTGGTACATGCTAGTAGTGTAGGATGTCTTCAATTATTACCGATAAAAAAAACGTGTACCGGAAAACTTATTTTTATATTTTGGCATAATCGTTTGGTCGTCTAAGATGTCTTAGTCCCATAAAATAATTTGTACCGCTTGTTCACAAGAAAAATTAGTGGTTTGGTAATCAAAAATCAAGATTGGTGTCGAATATCCTTCACTCCTGTAGAAAATTCAGTGGGATATATGTACAAGTACATATAGCACTGCTTTTACACAGAAAAATGAGACTTCAATGACAATTGGGAAGTTATATTAGTTTTGATTCACTATTTGTTATGGTATTTTGAGCCATTGATGGGTGACCTATTTACTACAAGATTTACATATTGTCATTTTGATAAGACAATGTTCCCACATTTGGATAGAATTAAATAGTCTTATGAAGCTAGACATGAAACTGAATGGAAAGTAAGTTTCATGTCTCATTTAGATTCTCGTACATCATAATGGGATAAAGAAGTAGAAAAGATAATACGTTTGTAAAATGTTGCAAATCAAATGTATGAAGCATTTGTAGATACATCAAAGACAACAAGGTTATCAACCCATTTTTAATTTGAATCGGTCAAATCACCCTGATTTCAAATCTAAACTATTTAGGTTATTTTAACATTTTTACCTCAAAATTTTGTTAGATTGAACCCAGTTAGAGCTAAATGTAACAAAACAATAGTTGAGGAGTGTAAAATCGAGTTTTATTTATTTATTTCGGGATAGTGATATGAGAATGATCGATAGTTGAATATACTGATTTGTAATTACCCATTAGTGAAATATTAATCAAGTGTTTTTTAAATACCAATGAGTTTCAATCTACCAGTGCTTTCTTTGAAAGCCCAATAGCATGATGACCCGATTATGGTTGACACGAGACCCATCAGGGTTTAGACGACCGGGGCAAGGGTTGTGGGATTCGAGACAGCATGCGTCTGGCAGGTTGAATAAAAGTCGGGCAAATAATCTGATGAACACCCCTACATTCACGCGATATTTACATAACTAAAATATTAATTTTTCTGCTACCCTTTTCTGATGGTGCGGAGATTAAAAGTTAATACAAATGAATTTTCACCTTTTTTTTGTTAACGTTAATTTTATGCAAAAAAAAAAGAAGAAAAAGTAAAGTTTTTTGTTCGAAATTAAGAGAAAGTAAAGTTAACTAGATAGACCTATAGTATTTGATTAAAGAAACGGTTATATTTTCAACCAATTAACTATTAAAGATCAAACAGTTGCGACGTTCACATTTATGGTTCATAAATTTTGGTACTATACACAAACAAAGCATTCACTACAATTGATTGTTGGTATTTTACTATTTTGCCATCAACCACATTGATTACATTCACGGAGCTCTTGAGTTCTTAGCCATATAGGTCAAGGTCAGTCCCTTTGGGAGACAACCACACTTACTAGAGGAATTGTCAGCGTCACTATGATTCATCAACATTCATTTAATTTCTTCACGAGTTGTGCTGCGTATGTGCTTTTTCTATGATTTGAGGTTGGTCAACTCATGATTGATATAGTTGCTCTTACGTATAAATTAATTTGAAATATCACGGATATCACATTCAATTAAAAAAAACTTGAAATAATAAGTGAATAGTAAATTTATTTATCAATTTAGATTATAATTTATATTTCTTTTAGAGGTTTGACTCTTAAGAAAAAACAATGTATAGATCTAATACCATGCATTCTAAAACATAGAACATGAAAAGTGATGATTGAAAAATCCATTGAAAATATTGAATATGGATTTATTGGGGTGATATGAAAATGTCAAACTCAAAAGATTTAGTACAGTCGAACATGGACGAAGATCACAAAACCCGTTTAAATTCACTCATTGCCACTTTCAATAAAAAAAAGAAATTTTTAGAAGTCGACAAGAACCGAACCGAGCATCTCTATTTAATTGGGTGGGAATGACTAATGAGAATCACAAAATTCATCATGTTGCTATCCCTATTTTATGATCTCTACATTAACTATATTCATGTTTAATTTATCACAATAAAAAACAAATCGCTGAGAACATAGTCCCATGATTTTATGAAGTAAATGAAGCTAAACAAATTCATGGTTTGGGTTTTTCGATAAACAGCTCAAACAATTTCATAATACATTGTGACTATCTTATCAGTTAAATACAATATCTCGGGATAGAGTTCATGGCTTGGGTTTTTGATCAACCGAACAAAGTAGTGGTTTCCAAATTTGAGATGAAACTCTTTACTTAACAGAAATAGAGAAACAAAACAGCACATCAGATACATCAAAGCAGTGCAAAACCAGGTTTTATCAATGAACATCGAGAGAGATCTCATAAACTACACATTAAAGCCACAAACCTCAAATCTCATAGCAATCTTCAGAATTCTCCAAACCAAGAAAATCTGAATCATACCTAAACCTCCTTCCAATCCTCCCAAATGCTGCAACAACTATCCAAACACCCTAATCCTGATCTTGCTTCCCAAAGATCATCGGAAACTCCTCATACTGATCTGAGAACCCGTGTTTCTCAGACATGATCCTCAAAGACTCATAAACCTGGAACATTGTAGGCCTCTCCTTGGGCCTAGACACCACACAAGCGCAAGCCACCCTCAAGAACTGCACAATCTCATCGTCATGGCCTTTCCCAAGCAAACTCCTATCTATAACATCCTTGCTTCGCCCATTGATCGTTAACTGGCCAACCCAATCGACCAAATTCCCTTTAAACCCTTCTTCGCCATTGCCAGCCTCGAGAGGCTTCTTGCCCGTCACCAATTCCAACAACACGACACCAAACCCGTACACATCCCCTTTGAGGGACGCCACTATAGTGCTGGAGTACTCAGGGGCTACATACCCGAACTCCCCCAAATCGCCATTCACAAATGAGCTATCATTAGAATCCCGCGAGGTTAACCATGACAATGCAAAATTCGTGATCCTGGCGTCAAAATCATCGTCTAGGAGGATCACGTTGGAGCTGATGTTTTGGTGAATGTAAGGCGGCTGGCAACCATGGTGAAGCCAGGCCAGCCCCCGGACAGCGCCAAAGCCAATCCTAAGCCTCGTTAACCAATCCAAGGGCTCTGTCTGGCTACAAGCGATGCCATATCCGTGTAACTGCGAGTACAACGACCCATTAGGCATGTGCTTGTAGACCAACAGCTTCTCATCATCCACAGCACAAAAACCCAACAATGGCACCAGATTTGGGTGCCTGAGCTGCCCCAACCGATTCATCTCCGACCTGAACTGCTTCTCGTTGAGCTTGGAGGCGCATAGGCGCTTGATGGCGAGCGTGGATCCATCGGGCAGCATGGCCTTGTAAGAAACCCCGGTCCGGGTGGAGATCACAATGTTCTCAGGAGCAAAATTGTCAGTGGCCAGCAACAAATCAGCCAATTTGATCTTCACAATGGGTTTCTGAAACAATGACACCTGAACAAGCTTGTGGGACTTGAGCAACCCAATCCAGCTGACGTCATCTTTGCCCAAACCACCACCACCATCAACAAGACCTCTCTTTCTCTTATCAGGCCTGATGAAGAACCACCACCAGGCCCCGAACCCCAGCAGGATCGAGCCGGCCGCCCCGAAAACCCCAGCAGCAATGATAATCCCCAAGCTCTTGTTGCTCAACCCGCCACATTTGGATCCAATCGCATCTCCGCACAAATCACCATTGCCTTGAAACGAATCTTTACCAAATTTTCCCAGACCGTCCGGGACCGAGCCCTGGAGGTCGTTCCCGGTCAAGGACAGCTGCTTGAGCCGGTCGAGCCGGGCGAGCTCGAACGGGATCGGGCCGGAGAGCCGGTTCTCGCTCAGCACGAGCTTGTTGAGGAACTTGCAGTTGACGATCTCGGCGGGGATGGGCCCGGAGAGTCCGTTCCCGGAGAGGTCGAGAGAGACGAGGTAAGGGAGCCACGTGCAGAGCTGGGGAGGTAAGCTCCCGGAGAGGTCGTTGCCGGAGAGATCCAGGTTCTGGAGGCTCCGGCAGTACTTGAGCGACTCCGGAAGAGCTCCGGCGAGCCCGAACGACGGGAGGTTCAGGCTGAGGAGGCGGCTCTCCTGCTCGTTCCAGCAGGAGACGCCGACGAGCTTGCAGATCGACGACGCGGAGGTGTTCGAGAACGACCACGTCGCGAGCCTGCTCTGAGGGTCCCGGAGCGTGCTCTTCACGCCCTCCAGGCACGTCACGTCGTCGCCGGAGAACACGGCGCCGGAGCTGAGAAGAACCGCCAGAAAAACTGAGAAGAAACCACCCATCTTCACATTCGCCATGTGGGTAGGATTGGAAATGGACGATCTCATTAGGGTTTCGATTTTTTTTTTCGTTCAGGGTCGGGTCAAGATCGAGATTGGTGAGGGAGATGGAGGAGATTGGATTGGGCGGCCATAGACGAATAGCTTCGAAGAAGGAAATAAATTGCAGCTTTTGACTCTACCCAGTTGATTTTTCCTTTAAAACCCGATTGTTACTTTACTTATACGATCTAGACGACGCCGTTTTATATGTGGCCGTGGCTGTCGTTTCGATACGTTTACTGGCTTTGGACTGTGAAGTGACAATTAACAAGCTCCTGACAATAATGTGTCCTTTTTTTTTAATGATTTTGGGACAAAAAGATTAGTTAATTAAGTTGAGACATTGAATGGTTATTGACCGTTCAACACTCAACCTTGAACAAGAAATTAAGTTTGGGTGTACGATTTTATTATAGTTTATGTTTTGTTGGGGTCCAATAATGATGATTAATTTTTAAATGATGAAGAGTTCTTGATATGAGAGGCCCAGGCCTGTGCTCTGTTAATGGGCTTAAGCCCACGTCTCCTTGAATTCATGCCAAGATTACTAATTTTGACACTTGAAATCAAAATGACAAATATTAATGTCCAGAGTATTATTCCGACTGTCAATTGAGATTGCCACCGGTTCGATGGTAGGGGATGGGTCACAAAATTGGCCTATTGTTATCTTATATGGAACCAAGAATTATCAATACTTGTTTGATCAATTGGTTAAACACTTGAACTTAGGTTCAAAAGTCACGAGTTCGAGTCACGCTACGATAATATTTATAAAAATATTCAAGCCGCTCGTTAAATGTGACAACAATACATATCAGAAGTAATTTAGTGATTACCGTATCCGATCAATTTCCAAGATTTTTTTCATCCACCCTCCAATAATCATCAAAAGAAACAATATTAAAATCTTGGTACAAAAAACCTACTTCTTTTGCTGCAGAACCAAAACAGATTTATATTACAAAGAAATTGAGAGAAATAGGATCAGAATCTCATTCAAATCCACTTTATAATAAATCTGGTAAAAGAAAGATGCAAAAACTCAAATTCTTGATTGGGCAAGTTCAAGAAACAGACAAATCACCCAGAATCAATTCTCATCTCTTTACCAGTAAAAATTTTCAGGATATTCAAAGCAAAACAATATTCAATATGGCATATATAAAGTTGAAAATGAAACCCAATACCTGTTTGAAATCATAACTAAAATATATAGCGTTTCTTGAGATCTGGCCTAATTGCTTATACAATATATATTCACATCCAGCTATCAAAATTTATATTTATTTTTTCTCTGCAAGTGGGTCATGAATATTTATCACATGGAGATGGTCCAAACAACAAGAGTACAAAACTCTAGGTATTTGGATATTCGTAGAAAATGCTGAGTATGAAGATAACAATGTTAATGTATGAACATCAAATTAACATAGGTTTACACAATTTATGGTTAATATATTAATAAATTTCCAAAAAATGTGTGTAAAGAAAATAATGTTTGCTAACCTCAAGAAGTCAGCTCTATTTTTATGGGTTGATTTAGTGATCAATGAGTACTCAACTCATACGAAATTAGTGTCTAAATCTCAACGGGTTAGTCTCTAGTTTTGAGCTCTTGAAAACAAAATAATATTAATAATGTCTACAAACAGACGTTAGTGAAAGTCAAGTTTGAAAATATGAATTAAATTTTAACTTAAAAGTGAGTTTGGACATCGGATCACTCTATTGAATTTTATGTGTATCATATTCTGACATAACAATAAAAACTAGTCCGTCTAAATTTATACTCTTGAATATTGTCATGTTTCGACTCAAGACTCATGATTCATGTACAATCTCACACAATATGAATATTAATCCAATCGACACGTGACAGGGTGTTAATAAAATTCATCATTGAATATGCGACATGTATCTTGAATTGATTATGAACATATTGAGATTAGTCAGTGTGATGTCTGATTAGCGAATCAAG
This sequence comes from Geranium brycei, assembly GCA_036897365.1. Classification (NCBI taxonomy): domain Eukaryota; kingdom Viridiplantae; phylum Streptophyta; class Magnoliopsida; order Geraniales; family Geraniaceae; genus Geranium; species Geranium brycei. The sequence goes on from JAYMTP010002085.1 coordinate 19,260, forward strand.
GTTCATGAGCGCAAGGGTCCCTCTACCTAATGGTATATGTTCAGGCTTCCGTGATCGGGTGTATGAGCCAAACATTGTGCTTCCTGTCAAAGTAGGTTTCTTGTTTCAATTTCTAAATAGATCTAGTATGTGCATGATATTGTAACCTAGTCAGAAAATTTTGCTATTGTGCTCGAATCATATAAATTCTTAATAATCTTGTTATCTGTTTTTTTATTCTGCACTTGATTTTTTCATTACGGCACTTATGTTTAGGGTGTAGACGTATATTTCAAAAACACCAAAAAACTATGCTTTAAGCCTAAGCCTCACACCACCAAAGTCTCCAACAGAACCCCACAGAACATTTCATCACCCCCAAATCTCAATCACCTTTCCAACACCAATCATAAAATCAAAAACCCATTTAAATTCCCATTTCATATACATTTTTTCCTCATCTCATATCAGAAATCACAAATGACCCATCATCACACTGCAAGAGTCAAGAAGAAGAAAGGTCTGTGTGAGAGATCCATGGAGCTTGTGCTGACCCTCCTCAAACTATCATCACTCTCTCTAGCTGGTTCTGGTATTGGAAGAATCCGACAACCTGGTACACACCACGTGCGTTCGAGGACTCCTAGGTTATTTTCAGACAACAATAACTGTGAATCATTATCATCATCATCAGCTTTGAGCCCATTTGTTCACAAGCAGAATATTGGTCATGAGACTCGTGAGTATATAATTGGTTCTTCAAGCTATGAACAAGTTCTTGGAAATGGAAGCAAAAATAGCAACATTGACAAGAGAGCCACGGATTTTATCACAAGGATTCGGAAAAGGAACCAAAATGATGTCTAGTTGAAGAAACATGAGAGCTATGGAGATGTGGTGTTGCCTCCACCACCACCCTTTTACAAGTTTCATTAATTAATTTTTTTACCCCACCCAACTGTGTATTTTAATTGTCCTCTGAACTATATAATTAATGGGTTGCGCTTTGAATTGGTATTTTGTTAGACAAGAAAAACTTAAAATCTTAAATTGTGTTATATATATTTCGACATTTTCTTTGTAGTTAAGCTTAGAGTGACTAATATTTTAAGTCAAGTTATATTTACTATATCTAGACTTGATTAATTTGTTTATATGATATTATATGTGATTTTCAAAAGTTGTTTGTTATTATAGTTTTTTATTTATGTATCATTTTTATACAGTTATTTTTTACACCAGATCTAAGGTTATGGTGAAGTGTTAGTTAAAATCTACGACATAATATGTTTTGAAATCGATCAAAAATTGCTACATTGTCAACGCTAATAAATAATGTCATAAACTTATCATAATTTTGGTTAGAAAATTTATAAATTTATGTAATATAATAATTAATAAATTTTAACAAGTATTTAATAAATTTAATCAGAAAAATAATTGAATTGAAAATTAGTAAAAATAAACAATATAAATTAAATTAACAATAATAAATTAAATGATAATAAATAAATAAAGTGAGAATGAAAGAGGTTATAAGAAAAATACCACATATTTACTACCCAATTAAAAATATCTTTTTGTTATCTTACAAGTTTATAATTCTTGAGATTTAAGTGGACATGTGAAAATCCTAGGTAGAATTTTACACCAACAATTCTCGAATTCCCAAACTAAATTATGAACATTATAGATATGTTCTTACACTTTTACATACATATATATTATAAGGGGCACACTCGGCTACAAACCTATATAGAACGTCTAAACGTTCAAACCATGTAGAATGGTTGGATTTAAGACACGAGTT